>JAUJPP010000004.1:156372-177377 GCA_030562195.1 Nipponacmea schrenckii | reverse complement strand
ATTAAATAATATAACAAGTCTATCAATATATATAGAGAAATAATGAGTAACAATCATAAATAAAGTTATACTGAACTGATTTTTCTATCTAAACATAAGTCGTACATATTAATTTCTATATGAGTCCATGAGTCTAATAGCAAATATTAACTTTTTGTTATTTCAATGATTCCAAATTTAACATAGCCATTTAGATGCATTCGTTTTAGTTATGCCTAATTCAAGGTCATAAAAAAGAGGGGTGGCAAATGAAAAATTTCCAGTTTTTTGTTAAAATACAACGTGATAGCATAACTTGATCATTTTTTAAGATAAATTCTTGAAATTTGACATGCTATGAGATTAATATCTGCTCTCTTTGGTAAATTTTACAGAATTAAAATATCTTTAATAGTCTTTGAGATATGCAAGGATGATTACAGTAAATATTGGAAAAAATGGTCGTTAATCCTGAAGTCATGGTTGTAGTGATGTATTGAAAAAATTCTATGGAAGACTCATTTTTAGAAGACTTGTTAATAAATCATAACTTAAATTTAAAAAAAGAAGTAATTTCAAAGGCCACCCCAACATGAGTTTTTTTGTTTTTATTTTTTGTCTACTACAAATCAAAATTGGGAAATTAGTTACCGGTAGGCCTACAGCTGTGCAGTGGCTACTGAACTTTTAGTCACCAATAATATGAAATAATCCTCTCGATTTTCTTATGCCTACATTTATTTTTCAATCAAAATTGATCATAAGACTTCATTTAAATAAATATTTTGAGAAATAATCTTCTTATATTTGTTTTTGTTACGTTTAAATAAAAAAAAAAGTGCAGTATAATTTCGTTTTTTATTTCAAAAAGACATGATTCTCAAATTTGTACGAAATCTTATTGGCGGCAAAAAGTAGGCGAATTGTCTCAAAGTGTGTAGTGTGTAGAGTGTGTCGAGTTTGCAAATAAAAGACACCGGAAAATAAACTCTCTCTGAATAGCTCTAAAATTTAGTGCATGCTTTTCCATCATTAACATTGACTCTATTCCTCAACTTGAATTCAATGGTAACCACATAGAGTATGGTATGTAAATCACTTCAAATTCTTAGGAATCACGATTGATAGCCATCTTACCTAGAAATATCACATTGATCTCACCTGCAAGCGCATTCTCAGTGCTATTTGTATATTGTCCCGAACAAAACATTTCTTCCCTAAATATATATTACTAAACATATATCAAACTCTAATTAGTTGTCGTCTGAATTATGGTGTTGTTTTATGGGGTAAACACTCTAGTACAGTTGAAAATTTACAAAGACGTGCTCTCGGATTAGTTCTACATAAAAAAATTACAACTCTGGTCCTATTGGCAATCGATTTCTGTAAGGCCTTTGACAGTATCGAACATCACTTCCTTTTCCAGGTTCTGATCAAATTTGGTTTCGGTAAAAACTTTATCAGATGGGTTAAAACTCTCTATTACGTGATGTGTAATTAACAACGGATATACAACAAAATCTTTCAAGGTCAATAAAGGGGTTCGCCAAGGTGACCCCATGTCATCTTATTTGTTTAACTTCAGAATCAGGCAATAAGGAATAATGATTGTATTAAAGGTATAAACTTTGGAAAAAAAGAAATTAAAGTAACTGCCTTCCTCAAGACTATTGAGTCGGACCCGACATCTTTTTGAAGTTCTAAAAACTCTTCAGTCTTGTCTCAGGACAAACAATCAATATAAGTAAAACAGAAGCTGTGAATCTAATATAATATTAACCATCAACAACAATCCTTCACCTTTAATTTGTACATCAGTAAATTGTAAAGTGTGCAAATCAATATTTAAAAGGAAATTATAACAAAGATAACGGGACTACATCAGATCATACGGAATCAATAGAAAATATTTTAGATACAAATTTAAACAAATTGTATAAATGTAAATTGAAAAAACATTTCATCTAAAATTATTTATGATAAGCTTATTGATATGATGTACAGTAAACAACATAAGCCAGGAAATGGGAAAAGAGTTTTTCAACTTTTTGGCCATTTATTTATATATTTACTCATATAACTTTAGTTTTGAAAATCAATTATTGTCCAGTACCCAACGTCAATCCATTATAAAACTGATTCCTAAAGGAGATAGGGATAGATAACTATTATCAAATTGGCGACCAATAACCCTCGTTAATGTTGATGTTAAAATTTTAAGTAAAGTTATTTCAAATAGACTGTAACCCTTTCTTAACTACTTGTTTCACCAAACAGCTTTTATACCAGGCAGACATATCCAAGAAAACATGAAATTGCTAAAGAAAAAAGAATAACAGGATTCCTATTGGCAATCGATTTCTGTAAGGCCTTTGACAGTATCGAACATCACTTCCTTTTCCAGGTTCTGGTCAAATTTGGTTTCGGTAAAAACTTTATCAGATGGGTTAAAACTCTCTATTACGTGATGTGTAATTAACAACGGATATACAACAAAATCTTTCAAGGTCAATAAAGGGGTTCGCCAAGGTGACCCCATGTCATCTTATTTGTTTAACTTCAGAATCAGGCAATAAGAAATAATGATTGTATTAAAGGTATAAACTTTGGAAAAAAAGAAATTAAAGTAACTGCCTTCCTCAAGACTATGAGTCGGCACGACATCTTTTTGAAGTTCTAAAACTCTTCAGTCTTGTCTCAGGACAAACAATCAATATAAGTAAAACAGAAGCTGTGAATCTAATATAATATTAACCATCAACAACAATCCTTCACCTTTAATTTGTACATCAGTAAATTGTAAAGTGTGCAAATCAATATTTAAAAGGAAATTATAACAAAGATAACGGGACTACATCAGATCATACGGAATCAATAGAAAATATTTTAGATACAAATTTAAACAAATTGTATGAATGTAAATTGAAAAAACATTTCATCTAAAATTATTTATGATAAGCTTATTGATATGATGTACAGTAAACCAGCATGTGCGAAGAAATGGGAAAGTGTGTTAAACTGGAAATGTTATTCAAAAATAACAATAAAACTGGTGTTAACTTGTGCAACGTTCCTTTCTATATAAATGTCTACATCATATCGTATTTACGAATATTTAACTTTTCAAAATGAATATTGTCACCTCAAATTTATGCGACTTCTGCAGCTCTAATTTGGAAACAACAGAACATCTTTTTATTTTTTTGTAACAAGTCACAAAAGTTATGGGATGAATTAAGTTATATATTATTTATAATACTTTCAACATTAAACTGACAACTAATTTTAATATTTAGGTATTTATGATGATTATAATATCAATGACGACAATAAAATTAATTTTATAAATCATTTGATTTTACTGAAAAAGTAATTTTTTTTTTTAATTCAAAAATTAGTGATAAACATCCTAATGTTCAACAGCTTATCTCATTTATTCACGAAATCGCCCAATTAGAATTGAGATTAGAAGGTAGCTCTAATTTGACAAGTGGAAATATTTACCAAAGCTCAAACTTTTTACTTATTGACAGACAGTCAGAAACACAGAAACATCTATATTATGACAACCTATCCACGGGATGCCTTTCAAATCTACGTTTAATATTCAATTTACATTTATATATTTATATTTATTAAAACATTATTATTATTAAAAAAAAAAAAAAAAAAAAAAGATAACCCGTGACTTTACAATACTTTAACAATTTACGGCCCCATCTTTGTTAATAATTGATAAAAGGAAGTTAAATCCATGCGTAAGAAATTTCTGAATCTGGCTTGGTCTGTTAGCTGTAACTCACTCAATAATAATCATACATCATCATACAAATGTTGGATCATGTTTGATGATTTGACAGTGGAGACAGAAACCCACAACAAGCTTCAACATGGTCATACAAATGTATAGTGATGTTTGAACAAATGTATGATCGTGTAGACGGGCCATAAGATAGTATATCAAGTGTTATAATATATTTCCCTGTAGAAACTGTGTAACTGATATTGAGGTCAAGGTGTTGATCACGTCATTTTATTTTTAGAAATTTGGAAAATTTAAACTTTATAACAATATCATTGGTTAAAATCGTGTATGACGTCACATGGTTGTTTCCCTTAAGAACTATACTTTCAGTATCTATTCAACTATAAAAGTGTTTGACGCGTCTATTCTAATAAATTACATGGACGCACTAACAATTTATTCTACAATTTTATTCTACCATAGTTTATACATGACTAGAATCGGAACTTATTTAAAGTGAAATAAGGTAAGGTTGTAGATTTTCAACTAGAATCGGGAACTTATTTTAAAAGATAGAAATAAGGTAGGTGTTGTAGATTTCAACTAGAATCTGATCTAATTTTAAGATAGAAATAAGGTAAGGTGTTGTAGATATTCAACTAGAATCTGATTTTAATTTTAAGATAGAAATAAGGTAAGTGTTGTAGATATTCAATAGAATCTGATCTTAGTTTTAAGATAGAAATAAGGTAAGTGTTGTAGATATTCAACTAGAATCTGATCTAAGTTTTAAGATAGAAATAAGGTAAGTGTTGTAGATATTCAACTAGAATCTGATCTAAGTTTTAAGATAGAAATAAGGTAAGTGTTGTAGATATTAAAATAGAATCTGATTTTAAGTTTTAAGATAGAAATAAGGTAAGTGTTGTAGATATTCAACTAGAATCTGATCTTAGTTTTAAGATAGAAATAAGGTAAGTGTTGTAGATATTCAACTAGAATCTGATCTTAGTTTTCAGATAGAAATAAGGTAAGTGTTGTAGATATTCAACTAGAATCTGATCTTAGTTTTAAGATAGAAATAAGGTAAGTGTTGTAGACCACTATTATAGATATACTACTTGTCTTTAATTTAAGCAACGTTTTAATTCACATACAGGAATCTTTATCAAGTTATACAATAATAGATATAGTAACTTTAGATAAATAAGACCACTATTATAGATATACTACTTCTCTTTAATTTAAGCAACGTTTTAATTCACATACAGGAATCTTTATCAAGTTATACAATAATAGATATAGTAACTTTAGATAAATAACACCACTATTATAGATATACTACTTCTCTTTAATTTAAGCAACGTTTTAATTCACATACAGGAATCTTTATCAAGTTATACAATAATAGATATATAATTTTAGATAAATAAACCACTATTATAGATATACTACTTCTCTTTAATTTAAGCAACGTTTCAATTCACATACAGGAATCTTTATCAAGTTATACAATAATAGATATAGTAATTTTAGATAAATAAGAACACTATTATAGATATACTACTTCCTTTAATTTAAGCAACTTTTAATTCACAACAGGAATTTTTAAACAAGAATACAATAATAGATATAGTAACTTTAGATAAATAAGACCACTTTTATAAAAACCTACTTCCTTTAATTTAAGCAACGTTTCAACTCACTTTCAGCAATCTTTATCAAGCAATTAAAAATGATTTAAATTTTAGAAAAAAAGGGAATTTTAAAATTATTTCCCCTTTTTTCCCAACTTTCAATTAATACGGCTTCTTTTTTTGTTTAAAAATGGGTAAAATTTGGGTAAAAAAACCATTATTGGGTTTTTTTAATTTTAAAAACTTTAATTTTCCCACCTTTTTAAAGGGAAAAAAAACAGCTTTAAAATTTAAAATAATAAAATGGGTGTTTTAATAAAAAAGTTTAATTTTAAAAAATTAGGTGAAAAAAGGGGGTTCCCCTTAGTTTTTTTAAAAAAAATTTTAATTTCCCCCCAAAGGTAAATTCACGTTTTCCCCCAAATTAAAAGGGAAATAATCAAAAAGGGAAAAAACGGGGGGACTAAATCTCCCCTTTTCCGGCTAAAAAAGCCACCCAAAGATACCTCGGTAAGACGTAAAACGCCATTAATTTCTTCTTATTTAAAACCTAGAGGTTGAAGTTGGAGGGTTAATAGTAGTTAACCTAAACAATTCAACTGTTGTGTTGATAATAGCAACAATATCAAAAGTTATTTTCCAGTTAATAATATATTGAACAAGGGAGTGATGTAAATATTATAAATAGTATTTCAAATACAATGTTAATATATTGATTGATAAAATGACATACAAAGATACCAACCGGTGCCATCATGTTACGTGAGTCACATAACTATGAGATACCTGAATGAAATTATTGAGTATTTGTGTATATCGTAAATTGTAAATATTCTTTACTGTGTATTGTATCTCTTTACTATGTAATATAAACTGTTACGAATAAATATTATTAAATTAGTAATTCAATACCAGCCGGTGCCATCAGAGATTTCACATAACTATCAATAATTCTAAACCAATCCGTGGTTAGGACCACGTGATACATGATTGACAACCCGCTCACTAGATGTTTCCGTGTACTAGATGTAAATAATCAGTTATCGAGAAATGCAGACGACATCTTTGACCGAATCATCTAGTCGCTCACTGCCTTGAAAGGTACATATTATCCCACAATTATCTTTTACTTTACAAAATTTACTGTTTTCAAAGGTCTAAAGGAAGTATTACAAAATTTCGTGTTGTCAACAGTCTTGGTCGTCTGTCTCTAAAATACGTAGTATTATTATTTAGAGTCAACATGTCGGTCTAACGACATGTCAAATAAAGTTGATAGATTTTATTGATTCTATTCAGAAATAGAAACGACGATAGGAAAATCAGGTACCAAGTATACAACAGTTAAACATTTAAGGTAAACTCATCAGAAAAAAGGAACCAGGATTATTCGGACTAAAGATCCTTTTCGGGGAAACTAAACGGCCTAAAATTAGAAAAACTCCTACAAAAGTGATTTTATGTGAAGTGACAGTCAAGCGAATGTTGATAAAATGAAGCGGCCTACTTTCATTTTTTGACTAGTTTTTTATGGTCATGATATATTGATTTTTGTACAGAAACTATTAATTAGTGAATTAGTGACGTCGGTTCTTATGTTTTAATCTCTCTTCATTATATTTCAGGTCTCACTTCTTGGTTGTTTAAAAAAATTCAACAAAATGGCTAGGTGTTATCACGATCAAGAAGAATTTGAATCAGATCTGACGATAGAAGTAGCGAGAGAAGATGATATATTAGAAGGGTGGCCCAAAGGGTTTTGATGAGAAGAAGTGTAAAAAGAATCCTGGACATCAAGATTTCATTCCCTTTAAAGATTTAACTTTAGAACATTTACCTAATGGATACAAAAATACAAAAACATTAGATTTGATAAAACAGAGAGGAAGCCGAGTTGTGAGACTAGTGGTAGGAAGGAATTTAGGATCTGGGTATGTGGATAGATATGATAACCAATATTGTATAAAGACTAATAATCATGTTGTTAAAACGGAGGATGATGTGAAACGTTGTACTGTCCAGTTTCATTACGATGATGACAGTAGGTCGAGTGTAATCACTAGTAGAGGAGTGGAACTTGTAGGGACATGTCCTTATAGAGATAAAACGATATTCACATTCCATCCTGTACCTGATTTTTTACATCAACTAGACTATGGTAATAATAGAGAGCCATATGTTAATATAATGTTAAAAAATAATCAAATTATATCGAGGCTAACATTACCATCACCGAGTGACTCGTATTTATCTGATTTTAAAACCCAAACAGTTCCGATATCTACTTGATGTTCATTTCATATTCTTATGGTTTTATCGGATACTTCAATAGCTGTTATTTAAAATTTAAACCAATGCCTTCCATTATACAGGAGTTAACTTCTATAGAAGTTTATATAGATGAGGATGATGGTGAAACTAGAAAGATAAGGGGTGATGTAGTAAAATTTGGTGATGATGTTGTTATTAAAGTATCAGACTCTATTACCCAAGATAAAGTTAAGAAATGTAGAGTTGTGAGAAATGGTGAAGTTATTGGACGTGGGACTCGATTGTATTTCAAACAATATAAAGATAAAGATTTTTACAGTTATAGAGGGATTGATGAAGATTGGGGTGATGATGATGTGTGGGAATTTAACTTTCACCCTAAAAAAGTGGAAAGTGACGATAGAATTGTGTCAGATGAAGTGTGTTGTATTGGCCACCCTCATGGTGGAATCAAACATATAACTTTCGGACGAGAATTGGGAGAGTCACTAGAAAAGTTCGATAATCAACTTCGACATATTAAAGACCCACAATCAGACTGTCAGTGTAAGGAAGTTAATTGTTTAAATTATTCATGTAAAACTTGTCCTGGATCTAGTGGATCTCCAGTATTTAAACTGTGGAACTTGGATGGTGGTTTTTATCGTACTCATTTTATGGGTGAAAGAGTAAACAGAGTAATCAATGGTGAACAGATAGAAAATATAAACAGAGCCTGGAAACCCGGTATCAAGTTAAACAGGTAAAAGTTTTCTTTCTCTAGTTTCTGATGTCCAGTTTCATAGATTTTTCTCTTTTTTCTCAAAATTTTTAATTTAAATAATGATTAAAGATGACATGACATCAATTCTTACTCCAATTAATTTTTAAAAATGTTTTACGATGTCAAAAAACCTTTCAACATTCAAACTTTGATAAAATAAAACGATCGTTATGTTTTTAATTCAAGGTGGTTGCTAAATTCTACATTTAGAAACTTTCAATCGTACAATTTCCGAATCCTTTTAGCCATTGTTTTTAATCATGAAATTGGCTACTTCTTACTTCAATATTTATTTTTCAAAACGTTTCTCAAAGACAAACAACCCTTCACAATTAATTCTAAAATTAAACGACGAAATCTGTGATTGATGGACCTTGAACTTGAACTGGTAGTGACTCAATAATACACAAAGAAACTGACGATCGACTGGTGTCGATTAACTTTTCTCTTTTTAATTATTTTCATCCACAATTAATAAAGAGCACAACCAAACAATCTTTTCATATTTTCTATAAAAGTGATAATTTTTCTAACTTTTAACAGTCAAAACAATAGAGTTATATAGAAACTAGAGTCTACATTTATCATGTTACCGTGGACCGATAAGGAACCTTGTCCGCCATCATGATTCCTGGAACTTCACTTGACGTTGAATCTTGACCTACTTAATGTTTTGTTCACAAAATGCCTGAAAGTTGTTGTTTTTACGATGGTTTTAACATGAGAAAGAAAAGAAATTGCTTAGATTTTTCATAGTCAAGTCTATTATCAGGATTTGTCCCCTCGTTCAAATAAATTTGGTTTATTCTATGTGTTACGGCCCAATGGGGTGTCATTAGGCTTTTAGTCATATTTCTCTTAGTTCTTCTCTAATTCGGAACATCATATCCATATTTGGTCATTTGCTCATTAATATTCATGAGTATTTTCCCGCGAAACTAGCTGTCAATCATTTAGGTCTCCACTGGTGGAAGACATTTTGTAAGCAGAACTTCGAGTCAGCTGTTGAAAGTCTTTTATTTTGATTTAATTATGATTTTCCTGTGTGTCATGAATATTTGTTGGATTTGGAAGGTCTATAAATACGGTTAGAATCATGTCATTTATTTTTATCGTCATTTTACGTTGCTTTTATAACTTTCACTTTTGAGGCCTACAAACATGCCATTGTTTTTGCATAGTCATCGATATTTCTTGTGAGCCTTCTCATCCTTAATCGTTCGTTCTTACGTTCGTTCCTTCTGTAAATTTATATGAACCATTTCTACATTGTAATACCTGTGGTTGATGTACCATTTTGATACCTGGTTATTAAGAATATATCATCATTCAACTCTTAACACTTGTTATCATTTTTACGTATTGGGAGAGAGAAAAGGTAAAGTGGGAAGGACGCATTAACATCATTAGTAGTACAACCCATATTCCAGCATAGGACATCACATTATGAAAGCTGTGACTAGGCCTAGGCCTACCGCTTAATAATATTTTTAGTTTTGGTAGGTTTAGTAGTATTACTGGGAGAGAACAAGGACTAAGATTATGTAGCCATATATTGCTTGTAAAATGGATGAAGGGAGTCTGGTATAATACAAATCACACTAACAGTGTGAGCACTAAACAATACCAATAATGTCTAAGGCCCATATTCTTGAAGGATGATTAACGTTAGTCTGCGATTTAAACTGAGATTAACTCAGACCTGGTATTCCTGAAGAAGGTTTAAATTTTGATCAGTGATTAAAATAAACTAAAATTAAGCTAAACTGGATTTTAATCCTCCTTCTGGAATAACACCAAAAATGATATTCCAGAAGGGAGACTAAATTTTAAACAGTGACTTAACCAAATCATTGACTAATTTAGTCAGTGTTTAAATTTGTTGTCTAAAATTTGGTATTCTTTAATGTTGACTAGTTGATAATCTAGGTCTAAAATGGGCCAAAATTTAGTCACTCAAGGGGGCTAGTCTAAAGTGGTTTTAAGGCTATTTAATGCGATATTCAATTTCTGGTAGAACACTTGAATTAATTGTTCTAAGTTGTAGAATTTACTTGATGCACGTTTTTTAAGCAGATTTGTTTTAGTTTTTTTTTTCACTTTTAAGGCCACATGAATCATCACAAATTTGTCCAAAATTTAACAATGTTTGTCCAAGGCTTATTCAACTTGACAATGTGTTGAAATATGCCCACACTGTCGCAAATACGTTAATAAGGAAACTGAAATCTTGGAAAGGTACCCCCCCCCCTTTGTTAAGACCCCATATTTGTGGTAAAATTGTGGAAAAATAAAACAAAATTTAACTTACAAACTTTTCTTTCAAGTAAATAAAATTAACAAAAAGAAATGAAGGAAGGGTAACTCTCCCTTACAAAATAATATTTCAAAAACTGGTTATCTTGACAATGAATACAATAACTCAAACAGTTTTCTTGTGGAGTTTAAGAAAACAAAAATCAAAATTAAATTTAAATAAACCATGTGGATAATTATTTCACATGGTTTATTTAAACTTAATATTTAATTTTGATTTTTGTTTTCTAAAACTCCCCAAGAACAATGTTTGAGTTTAGGTTGGCAATATAAAGAGTAGTATTCAGATATTAGAAAAATGATTATTTATTAACTGTCTTCTGTGAAGTAATCCTGCTATGTTTCTAACCTGTGCTCTATCATAAACCATATCATCATTCATATCATTATTAATATCATCCTCTTCTGGATCAGGCTCATTTAAATATACAGAAATATTGTGTAAAACTGCCAAAGCTATAATTACTGAATATGTGGTTTCTAATTTTGTATTTATACCAATTCTAAGGACTGGGAAACGTCTTTTCCAAATCCCAAACATTCTCTCTATAACACCTCTTGTCCTTGCATGACTCTTATTATACCTTTTTTCTGCATCTGTTATTGGGTTTTGTAAAGGTGTCATCAAGTAGGGTAAGCACTGATATGCTTGATCTCCCAAAATTATTCCCGAAATTTCATTATTATCAAATTTCTGCTTGATATTACTTTCTGTAAATATACGGCTATCATGAGCACTACCCGGCCATCGTGCTACAATGTTAAGAATTTTTCCTTTACTATCACAAATAATTTGACAATTTATGGAAAAAATTTTTTTACGATTTATGAATCTGGCTGCATCATCCCCTCCTGGGTTGCAAATTTTGATGTGTGTGCCATCGATGGCACCAACTACATTAGGAAATTGGTCAATTTCGAAAAATCGAGATTTTGAAACTCTCAAGTCTACATTATTGTCTGGAAATTGAATGAAATCTGCTCTCAATTCAGCCAATAATTTTGAGACATTTTTAATAACTTTGCTTACAGTTGGCTGAGATACTGTACACAAATCTCCCACATTTAACTGGAATGTGCCGGAGGCAAAATAGCGAAGAGCAATGAATATTTGAATTTCAGACGATAATGCCCTTTTACGATTAGTTTGGCGTTTCAATTGTTCACCTATAAGACTATGTATGAAATAGACCCCATCTTTTGTAAACCTATACCTTTTCCGAAATTCTACATCATCAAAAGAGTCAAAAGGATTAATTCTATCTCTCATAACATGTTCGGGTCGTAAAATCCTTCTGTGATTTTCAATTTGGTTCAATCGAATCAATGCCTGATAGGCCATGTTTTCTTATAAATTAAAGATCCAACTTAACCTACTATCAAAATTTCTTATATATTTCTTTTTTACTCGAGCTTGTTTTGATACACCTATCAAATATCTTAAACTAGAGCTGTAACTGCAAATTTAATTGCTTTTCAATTTCAATTCTTTTTTATATAATAATTCTTATGAGTCATTAATGAACTTAAAATAATAAAATGTTTCAAAAATGTATGAGCACTTAAAAAAACCAACAGCATATCATTCCTTGATGCAATAAATTTGAAATTAGTCAACATATAAATGAAATATAGAGGAACATCTGTTTATTGAATATCTAATCACTGTAATTGTTCAGCATGTCCAGGTAAGAATGGTACTTATCCACATTGGTATCTTGAACAACAGAGGTTGATGTTGAGGACCTGCTTGATTTCTCAGTACTTTGCTTTGAGGGTCGATTTTCATAAGAATTACATGTAAGTTCATTGAGTTTAGCTATAGCAATCTTATGCTTAAGTTCAATGACCTTCATTTTTGCATTGTGTTCAGTTCTGAGAATATCCATTTTAAGTTTGTGTTCCTCTTCAGATAAGTCTAAAATGGCATTTTCAATATCTTTTCAATTGGACGTTTTCTTGTGCTGGAATGAAAAATAAAAATTCTGTTACCATTAAATAAATAACAAGAAAAAAATAAAAAACTAGAGCCACAGGTGGCACAGAGTGGGACTTTGCTAACGTCGCAAATTGCAACAAGCAGGCCGAAACATCTGATTTTCTGGGATAAACTGGCCAAAGCAATGAGGCATCTGTGTGCAAGGTTCTTTTTTGAAAAAAGTTATTTCCTACAGACGGGCCAGGAATGTTTGTTTTGGAAATGAAATTCAATGTCATCATTAGATACAGAATAACTAAATGAAATGTAATTATTAGATACAGAATATTTAAAATGAAATGTAATTATTAGATACAGAATATTTAAAATGAAATGTAATTATTAGATACAGAATAATTCAAATGAAATGTAATCATTAGATACAGAATATTTAAAATGAAATGTAATTATTAGATAAAGAATAATTCAAATGAAATGTAATCATTAGATACAGAATATTTAAAATGAAATGTAATCATTAGATGCAGAATATTTAAAAGGTACCATACAGTAAGAACAGTTACATTGTTTTAAAAAGTCAGCATTTTCAGGAAAAATTTCTATTGCAGCAATAGACTAGCAGAGAGATATATAAAATTGTTTTCAATGAATTTTTAGTAGTTTTTACCAGACCTGGAAGCTTTTTAAATAAGATTTCATATTCCTATCCAAATTAGTTAAAAACAATTTAAAACCTATCCCTGAAATTAAATTTGTAAGAATGCAAGAGGAAAAAAATCACCATTTATAAAAAAAGAAAAGAAACCACCACCTGATTATCAAAAAGGAGAAATACATGTATTACCTTTCCCCCTTCATACACACAGGCCAAAATAATATTTTATTTTTTTTTTAAAATTCTGGTCTCTATTTTACCGAAAATTTGAATCTTCACTAAATGAACATAACTGATTAGGTTAAATGTTCACATGTTGTACCAAATTTTGTAATGATGCAATAAAATTTAAGGTCACTATCACTGCCAAGTAAAAATTTTTCAAAGAAAAGGGCATAACTCACCAACCGGAAAAAAATATGATATTATGGAAAAAAATCTATCGTTTCTCAAAAGTAACCAAGATTTAATGGTTCTACATGTTCACACTATCAACACATAAAATTTTCTATAGGTATTTCAAATGTCTATTTATTTTCTCAGACAGAACAGTCAGATGTTTTTCTCTATATCATTCAGATTTTGTTCTTTCCAGGAGCAAATATCAAGGGAACTCCACCCCCCCCATGCCTCATCCCCCCCCCTTTTTTTAATAAAAAAAAGTACTAGGAACTTACCTCAAGGTTTGAACTACAGGTTTTCCCAGCAAAGCAGATTTCTCAGAATATGTTGGTTCTTTTAGCTCATCTGGGGTATTATATCCCTTGTCATCTTCATCATTTTCTTCATTTTCTAACTCATCTGTTACTCTGTCTTTTTGAGTTAACTGCTCATCATCTCCAATTTCCTGTTCTGCCTCTAGAGAATGTGCATTTGTATCAACCGTAAGTCTTTCAGTTTCATTATCATCTATTTCTTCCACATAATCATCATCATAAGGATTTCTATATTCTTTAAATTCTTTTGGAATTAAATCAACTATTCTTTGAGTAATTTCTGACAAATCGTTAGGTCTTTCTCCACCACCTGTCTTTTTCAACTCTCGTTGATAATTAGAATTTTCCTTTTTGGCACTATCTTTCATTCTTTTCCACATCTCTCTCATTTTTTTTATTTCACGAAATCCATGCTCCTCAGTAAAACTACTATGAACTCTTTTCCAAGCCATATCCTTTCGCCTAGTTGCATTTCCATCTGTATGTTTATCCTCTATAATTCTAATTTCTTTTTCTATTAAATCTATCAGCTTTTCTTTTTCATCTGGTGTCCAATTTGTACTTCTCTGAATCTTTTTCAATTTTCTCATGCTTGTTTCAGCCATATTGATTTTGCTCATTGAGCTATAAATAGAACTTTAGTAACTTGTTCCTGTAAAAGGACCCCTTATGTCATCAACAAAACTGCCTTAATCCAAGATTATTTAGTCTTAGTTTAGTTAAACGCTGTTTAAAGTGAAAATGACATTGACGTTTTAAGACTGTATTTAATCAGAGATCAAGAGTAAATTTTAATCAGAGATGAGCTAATCAGAGCTTCAGGAATACCGATTTTAGTCAGACTTTAATCTCTGATGAGCTGATCTTAGATTAGAGCTAATCAGAGTTTAATTTAGACAGCCTTCAAGAATATGGGCCTTAATGTCTGTTATTCTATTTATTTTTAGAACGGATGAAGAGAGAGGGAAAACTATTAACCTATTGGAACAGGTCATAAGAAAGCTTGAAGCCCGAAATGCGGGTGCCACTGCCAGTACCTCCAACAGTAGTGGTGAAGAAAGCAATGAAGAAACTATTAACCTATTGAAACAGGTCATAAGAAAGCTTGAAGCCCGAAATGCGGGTGCCACTGCCAGTACCTCCAACAGTAGTGGTGAAGAAAGCAATGAAGAAACTATTAACACATTGGAACAGATCATAAGAAAGCTTGAAGCCAAAACTGTGGGTGCCACTGCCAGTACCTCCAATAGTAGTGGTGAAGAAAGCAATGAAGAAACTATTAACCTATTGGAACAGGTCATAAGAAAGCTTGAAGCCCGAAATGGGGGGTGCCACTCCCCAGTACCTCCAACAGTAGTGGTGAAGAAAGCAATGAAGAAACTATTAACCTATTGAAACAGGTCATAAGAAAGCTTGAAGCCCGAAATGCGGGTGCCACTGCCAGTACCTCCAACAGTAGTGGTGAAGAAAGCAATGAAGAAACTATTAACACATTGGAACAGATCATAAGAAAGCTTGAAGCCAAAACTGTGGGTGCCACTGCCAGTACCTCCAATAGTAGTGGTGAAGAAAGCAATGAAGAAACTATTAACCTATTGGAACAGGTCATAAGAGAACTTGAACCCAAAAAACTGGGGGGTGCCACTGCCAGTACCTCCAACAGTAGTGGTGAAGAAAGCAATGAAGAAACTATTAACCTATTGGAACAGATCTTAAGAGAACTTGAAGCCAAAACTGTGGGTGCCACTGCCAGTACCTCCAATAGTAGTGGTGAAGAAAGCAATTAAGACAACTTTTCTCAACCTACCAGAGACATTTTAAGTCAAAAGCCGGAAATAAACCGACTTGCACCAAGTATTCTCACAAGTACTTATGCTTAGTCAATCAGTCTCAGGTAGGCCTATATTTGGAGTTTAGTAAGAACACTTAATATTTCCTCATTAACTTCAATGTTAAATTAGGCCACTTTCAACCACTGTAACTTTTTCTACAACATTGCTAGAAAAATATCCAAGATGTCAAATAAAATCTAGTCCAATACTTAAAACCTGGTAAAAAAAAAACCAACAATATACCAATACCGGATGTTGATCTGGGAAATTAGAGAAAACGAAAGTAAAACACTGCTTATTTACCAACTGTTGAATTTCATTGAATGTGCTCTCCAAGTTATTGTGTATAGGCCTATATACCAAGGGTAAATTGATGAAATTCAAATCTTACAATCAATTCTGATTTTTTTTCACAGGATTTTGTGCCAAACAAGGTTGAAAAAAGAATTAATAAAAAAAGGACCCCAAAAGTGCAGAATATTATAGGGGTAAAATTTATGATGCTTATCCCAAATTTAAAAAAGATGGTGGAGGATTTGAATTATTAAGAACTTCCAATAGATCATGTTTAGATGTGATTAAACCACCACAGCAAGGATATAACAGTGAAAACTTGTCTGATTCATGTGCTCTAGGACAAAGTATCATCTACATTAGACCCCTACAGAAAGATCTTGGTATTGCAGTTGAAATGTCCACAAGTCAAAATGTCCCCAAAAAGTCAAACAATATATTATGAGTTTATGTTTTATGATCCCTATTAATTATTAATTATCAAACAGTTAAGTGGGAGAGTATATGTCTTCTTTTTAATCAATCAATTGTAGATGAAAGGTTAATCTGCATGTATTGTATTATAGTAGGCTATATGGTTTCCTTTTCTTGTTATAAATATTTCCAATTTGTTTGATTGGACGCGTTACTACTGTGATAGTCGCCACGGCCAGTGTTAGGTGTGTTTTTAATGTTCAAAGACCGTGAGTAAGAATCAGCATGCCATCAGTTGTGACGTGTGTGAAAGATGGACTTGTTTTAAGTGTAATAAGATTATTTCTAAAGAAGAATACTTTGAGTATGTGAGAAAAACAGAAGAATTTTTATACACGTGTTGTCACTGTGCTACCCCATGTGGTAATATTGTGATTACTTCACCCAGGCTTAATTCAACTGAAGTTTCTCATGATAACTTCTCCATCAACTTATCAAACATTGACGATCTTGTTAGCAGCAGTATTGCTGAACCAAATGTAGCGGACCCCTCTCTATTATCAACAATTAAAATACGGGCTGAAGTGAGTATAATTATAGTATAATGCAGTAATTATCTTTTAAAAAACCTAATGATTATTGTAAGGTGATTGAAATTAACAAGTTGCTGTACTGTCAATATTGGTGTTAATCATTATTAATGTGTTAATTAATCGCTTAGACCTATTGTTTTTAGATTAAGGATATTGCTAACAAAGAAATATTTAGGTCAGCCAGAGCAATATCTGAAACTGTTCTTGTTAAACACAAGGAAAACAAAGACTTGAAAAACCCCCTGAATACTTGATCTGAATATGTAGAACCAGAGAAAAGAATCGTCCCAAAAACCCACAAAATCTGGAGTTTGAGGTATGTGATATTATTTTAAGTAATATAATGATTTTAAATAAAATTATCAAAATAATAATAATTTTAATATTTTTATTAAAAAAATATCTTAATGTATCTGTTTATGATTTGTGGACATTTTGACTTTTTTCTGTAGGCATTTTGACTTACTCTGCTTTAAGTTCAGTAAAATTGGTATGGAAATTAAGGTTTCTCCTGTTTTCAATGTACTGGTAATGATATATATTATTACTATAATAAACTAGTATTCTATGTATTATTCCCAGTTAAATCATTTAAAATTTGTTGGATGCAAGTTGGAAAATGATTCGGTATACAAAATTTAGTTAAGAAAATAATCATTTAAAGACAATTTATGTATGTGATTAAAAAATAAATGGCTTAAACTTTAGTTGTAACCATTGCTTTGTAATATTTAGATAAAAATGTTGTCAATGGTGAAGAATCGAACTTAAAAGGTACAGTAATATTGAATCTTTAACCATCTTTCTAATTAGGCTCAGATCTTAAATGTGTAAAATTGTTACGAAGGTGAAATGAATAAGACTTTTCTTTCTTTCTATGATTGTTAAAGAATCTACTGTATTTACCTTCCTTTTGAATGTTTCTTTTATTATGGTTCTTCTGAAATCAGTCAGAATGTACTGAAAAGTAGAAAATTAAAAAATGTTTTGTGACATTATATCCCACACATTATAATTTTCAAATATATTGATGTTAATTAGGCATATAATATTTTATGTTTCAGTTAATGTTGTTGTTTCTAAACAGAACAAGGTATGGTGGCCCTGTGTCGTTCCAGTTATAGAGCCATTAACAGTATACTTTTGGGGTGAAAGCTGGTAAGATTTTTTTAACATACTTTCTGTGTTGTCTGCAGTTTATACAAATTTGTTACTTAGATCAGATAGTTGAATAGTTTTCACCTGTCACTCAAATTGATTTGATAGGCAAATAGTGCTGGCAAATATAATTGATTATCGCAACATTGAAAACCATGTTGATGGTGTTTGCCCCTAGATTTACTATAAGCTGCTGGTGGGGGGCGTATTTCAACGCTTTGTGTTGCTATCTTTAAAAAATTCTTTACGAAAACACTTATTTAAATTGTGCCATCAAGAAACATTTTTTTGACAAGTAATTATTTTAAAAGCAACATGGGTGTTATTGTTTAAAGGTAGCTCTTACTCTAGTTTTATTATTACAGTAATTTATACAACTTTCAACATGAAAGTATCAAGGAATAATGTCAAACCTTTTTTACAAGCTATTGAGTTAAATTTATTGGTAGTGTCAAGAGGTAAAGGTTTGTATGAGTTGCTTGGCTTTTATCATTCTCCATATAAATTTAAAATAGGGTGATTCCAGGATAATGTATGGTACATTTAGAAACTGTTTTTCAACAAAGTTAAAGCAGATATAAAGTGTTGTGCAAAATAGTTCTAAAATTCACCTCAAAATCTATAATTGTTCTATTAGCAATCTATGTATAGACAAATTTGAAGTCATAAACATAAGGTTACATAGAAAAATACACTTAAAAAGTTTTAAAATTTAAGAAAAAAAATCTAAAAAATGCATTTGTTGAATTGTATAGATAAAAACACATGAAAGTATGCATAAGTTACCTTATATGTCAGGTTATATGTAATAGTTCCCTTTGGGGGGGGGGGGGGGACTTACATAAAAAAGTATTATAAACCTTTTTTTATCATTATTTTTTTTATCAATTTCTGCTCTCAGTTCACTTGCAAATGGTGCTAGGCAGTAACCATAATAAACCATAGTTGTTTATCATTTATACCCTAGTAATATTGCCCTCTGTACCTAATAACCCCTTGATAATGAAGATTGAATGAAGTGAGCAGAAGGAAATAAAAAGAAACTAGATTTGTATACAATAATGAAGTTTTTATAGTAATATTAGAATCAAGTAATTTATAATCTACAATGTTAATTTTGTTCCTGTTAAAAAACACCTTAATTGAGTTCTGATTGATTAACAAACTGAAATAAAAATTTGACACGTTTTTAATTCTGAATGGAATCGCCCTATAAAGTTACAGTTAATTTCAGTTCAAAATTAGTTAACAAGGAGTTATATTTGGCTTTAGTTTTATGTTCATTGTTTTCTTACATGATAATTACATTTCATTGTTTGCTTTTTTCTCAGTTCACAATTTTCTCGAAACCAGGATCAAATACCTTGGTATTAAATACAAAATTATAAGCTTCTTGTTTTCTGTTTTGGTCAAATTTATAAATGCTATGCAGGGTAAAGCTCTAAATAGATTTTAATGAAACCCAGAATATTTGATTATTGTTAAAAGTTAAAAGGGTTACTAGCTATTTTGATTAAGTTTTAAAAAAGAATCCAGGAATAATTTTGCTTACTTTAAAAAAACAGTTAGTGATGAATGGACACCCAAGTTTGATGAAGATGTTGTCAGAGCCAAGAACATGTTTGTTCTGTTTTATGTTATGAGATTAGGTGTAATCATCATAATATTATTAATCATTCTCATTTCAGAATTCAAGAATATGTAAGACGTCAAAGAGAGGTTACAGATATTGAGAAGTCCATGAGAGCCATTCTGATAGAAATTGAAATAAAGTTATTGGAAACACAGGAATTAGTAGAAATAAGAGGAAAGGGGACAAGCTTTATATCAGTTTTTTACATATTAAGAATGATGTTTAAGTCTCAATTGAGGCAAAGTGATTTTGCTGTTGATCAAATTTAGAGAATCTGAGACTGAAAAATTCTATTTTTAATATATATTCTATTCTTCTCATTCTATTATTTTATAATTTTAGAATAACCGAAATGTTCCAGTTATTATACCAAAGGATACTACAAAAGTTCTGGCATTTATTGCTGAAACAGATTTGCGTAATGCCATAGGTATACCCCAAAGGAAATAGATATGTGTTTGCCAACTCAAGTAAGTATGATAAATAAGTGATATATTGATAAGTAAGTAAAGATATACAAAGTAAATTTGATGTTTTATTTCTGTCTGTTAAAAGGTTCCCATCAGTGGTCAGATTATTGTCAAATCCTCAGCCTTTTTTATTTAGATAAAGAGGGAAATTTATATGGTCTCAATGGATTCTTTATTTAGCTTGTGCTATAAATATAGTTACAGGTATGGCAGTCTTTACAGCTTATGAAAGTTTAAAGGCAAAGAAGTAAATCTACAGTCACCAGATAAAATAACATCAGTGAATCTCAGGAAATATGTAGCCACTATTTCACAGGTTTGTATTAGTGAGCATTGTAAATATCAGTCTCGAGTTTTTTCTATATATCTGTAGTTGGGGGTAAAACCTGGAGTAAAGGTAATCTGTTCGAGCCAATACAGATAGTCATTTTAATGAAAAACGATTAAACTGAATAATATTGAAAATATACACTTGATGACATGTTTTAGTAATACAAATACATATTCATTCATAAAATATTCATATCAAACCATGCCTGTCTACAATTTTTATACGCCCACATGAAATGGGGGGGCGTATATTGTCG
>JAUJPP010000004.1:135419-155872 GCA_030562195.1 Nipponacmea schrenckii | reverse complement strand
AAATAAAACATCAAATTTACTTTGTATATCTTTACTTACTTATCAATATATCACTTATTTATCATACTTACTTGACAAACACATATCTATTTCCTTTAGGTATACCTATGGCATTACACAAATCTGTTTCAGCAATAAATGCCAGAACTTTTGTAGTATCCTTTGGTATAATAACTGGAACATTTCGGTTATTCTAAAATTATAAGATAGCTTGCCAGGCAAGGTAATATACGCCCACTGGCAGCATTTATTTCAAATAAAAATTTTTCAGTAAGGTTACAATAAGTGGAATGAATTATTCAACCTACCAACCTATTTTTTTCTAGGGTCTCTAGTTTCATTAAAAACTGTCAAGAATTGTACCTAATAACAACTCATTAAATATTTTTCGGTATTTTTATGATTTGCAATAGGGTTCACCCTTAATAATATTTTGATATTTTTAATTCTTAATAAGGCTCATCCTTGGTTGATATTAAACAATTTCAGCGAGTTTGTCAAAAAGGAATGTTTAGAGTGTTCACAAGCCAAAAGTTGAAAGCGTTTTTGAAAACAGGCGCAATAACTGACACTAAATATTTTTCGATTTATCTGATTTTCAATAGGGTTTATCCTTGTGAGAAAACAAATACTAAAGCCAAGTTTCATCAAAATCCATTCAAAATTGTTCTTTCTAGATTGTTTACGAGTTAAATTGAACGCGTTTTCAAACACAAGGTCAATAACTTGTACTAAATATTTTTCGATTTTCAATAGGGTTCATCCTTGGGAGACAACAAATACTCCAGCCAAGTTACATCAAAATCCATTAAAAATTGTTCTTTCTAGAGTGTTTACAAGCTAAAATTGAACGCGTTTTCAAGAACAAGGGCTATAACTGACACTAAATATATTTCTATTTATTAGATTTATAATAGGGTTCATCCATGGGTAAAAACAAATACTCAAGCCAAAGTTAATCAAAATCCATTAAGAATAGTTCTTTCTAGAGTGTTTACAAGCTAAAATTGAATGCGTTTTCAAGAACAAGGGCAGTAACTCATACTAAAATTTTTTTTCGATTTTGCTGATTTTCAATAGGGTTCATCCTTGAGTTATAACACACTCTCACACCAAGTTTCATCGAAATCCATCAAGAATTGTGCCATGTAGAGTGTTTACGAGACAAAAATCGAACGCGTTTAAAAGAACAAGGGCAATAATTCATATTAGATATATTTTGATAATTTTAATTTTCAATTAGGCTCATCCCTTGCGATATCCAACAATTTCAGTGAGTTTTGTCAACATTGGTCATGAATTGTACCTTCTAGAGTATTTATTAAAAAGTTAAGCCTGTTTTCAAACACAAGGGCAATAACTGACACTAAATATATTTCGATTTATTTGATTTTCAATAAGGTTCATCCTTGGGTAAAAACAAATACTCAAGCCAAGTTTTATCAAAATCCATTAAGAATTGTTCTTTCTAGAGTGCTTACAAGCTAAAATTGAACGCGTTTTCAAACACAAGGGCAATAACTGATACTAAATATTTTTCGATTTAACTGAATTTCAATAGGGTTCATCCTTAGGTGATTACAAATACTCATGCCAAGTTATGTCAAAATCGCTCAAGAATTGTGACTTGTAGAGTGTTTACAAGGCAAAAATCCAACACATTTTATAGAACAAAGGCAATAATTCCTATTAAATATATTTCGATATGTGCTATTTTCAAAAGGGTTCATTCTTGGGTGATATTAAACAATTTCAGCAAGTTTCGTCAAAATCGGTCAATAACTGTGCTTTGTAGAGTGTTTACAAGCTAAAAATTGAACGCGTTTTCAAAAACAAGGGCAATAACTGATATTAATTTTTTTTCGATTTGACTGGTTTTCAATAGGCTTCATCCTTGGGTCATAACAAATACACAGGCCAAGTTTCATTAAAATCCATCAAAAATTGTTCTCTCAAGAATGTTTAAAAGCTAAAATTGAACGCGTTTTCAAGAACAAGGGCAATAACTCATACTAAATGTTTTTCGATTTCGCTGATTTTCGATAGGGTTTATCCTTGAGTTATAACATACTCTCACACCAAGTTTCATCAAAATCGGTCAAGAATTGCACGTTGTAGAGTGTTTACGAGCCATTCAAGAACAAGGGCACGAACTCATACTAATTTTTTTCCGATTTCGCTGATTTTCAATAGGGTTCATCCTTGCGTGATCATAAACACTCATATTAAGTTTCATCTAATTCCATCAAGAATTACACCGTGTAGAGTGTTTACGAGCAATTGTGGACGGACGGACGGACGGACGGACCGACGGAGGGACGGAGGGACGGACGGACGGATGTGGGTGACGACAATATACGCCCCCCATTTCATGTGGGCGTATAAAAAGTAGAGTGTACCAGATGTTGTTATAAGCACACATAATAAATAGCCAATTATTTGAATGAAAAATATCGTCACTATTGATGTGAGCACTAGCAACTTTAATAATTTAGAAGCAAGCTCCAGGATCTTCTAATATTAAATATTTAAATTCTTTTTCAAAACTTTTCATGGTAAAAAATATTCTTACTTACTTTCCATATTACCAGTTTTCTGGTAATGAACTACTGCTGGGAAAAAACAATGGGGAGACACATGGAGATCCTGAAAAAGGTAAATTCCTCAAAATATCAATCATTACTAAAATATTATTAGTAAAAACTGTATGTATTAAATATAGATAATGGAACTAAGTCAAAGGGATGAAACTTGGTTTTATTATGACTAGTTCGGTTAAACCGACAAAGCCTTGAAACCTTGGAGCCTGTTTCACAAAAACTTAACTGATGATTTTTAGTGTTCCAATGGTCAGATTGGTCAATAACTAAAATTGTATTTTTATTGACCAATCAGGTAACTCTATTTCTTAAAATCTTGATTGTATCTTTATTTAAATTTTGTTAAACAGTTCCCCGCATTTATCACTGTCACAACAACTTGTTGGGTTTGCAAGGTTTTACTGTATTTTCAGGTGAGAATATAAAACTGTTTCTACATACCTTTTTTAGTGCTCTTTGTAACATTTCAACACCATAATCTGGTGAAGATAGCTTGCCAGGCAAGGTAACATACGCCCACTGATAGCTTTGATTGTAAAAGTAAAAGTCCAATTACAGCTGGTTCCTGATTTACAAGGAACTTGGAAGTTAACTATATTGTATTGCATTCAGAAGATCCAATAAAAACTGTAGTCTCTACAGTGTCCACAAACAATTGATGACAGATGGATGAGAAACAGTACATTCGAAATTCCAAGTTCCAGAATTCCAGGAATTTTTTTCAGAATCATATCAAAATCAATAGGGGTCTTCCTTGGATGTATTCCAGGAATTTTTTTCAGAATCATATCAAAATCAATAGGGGTCTTCCTTGGATGGTAATAAACAAATATACCAAGTTACAAAAAGATTCATAAAGAAATGGAGTCTCTACAGTGTCCACAAGCTTTTGTTTACAAACAGAACAATTTGAAATTCAAAGTCCAAGAATTCCAGGAATTTTTTTCGAAATCATACCAAAATCAATAGGGTTCTTCCTTGAGTGATTATAAACAAGTATACCAAGTTTCAAGAAATTCCAATAAAAACTGTAGTCTCTACAGTGTCCACAAACAATTGTTGACAGACGGACCAACGGACCGACGGAATTTGAAATTCAAAGTTCAAGAATTCCAGGAATTTTTTTCGGAATCATACCAAAATCGATAGGGGTCTTCGTTGAATGGTAATAAACATGTATACCAAGTTTCAAGAAGATCCAATAAAAACTGTAGTCTCTACAGTGTCCACAAACAATTGTTGACAGACGGATGAGAAACAGTACATTCGAAATTCCAAGTTCCAGAATTCCAGGAATTTTTTTCAGAATCATATCAAAATCAATAGGGGTCTTCCTTGGATGGTAATAAACAAATATACCAAGTTACAAAAAGATTCATAAAGAAATGGAGTCTCTACAGTGTCCACAAGCTTTTGTTTACAAACAGAACAATTTGAAATTCAAAGTCCAAGAATTCCAGGAATTTTTTTCGAAATCATACCAAAATCGATAGGGTTCTTCCTTGAGTGATTATAAACAAGTATACCAAGTTTCAAGAAATTCCAATAAAAACTGTAGTCTCTACAGTGTCCACAAACAATTGTTGACAGACGGACCGACGGACCGACGGACCAACGGACCGACGGACAGGGGCGACAACAATATACGTCCACATTTCTATGTGGGCGTATAAAAATAATAGAATGAGAAGAATAGAATATATATTAAAAATAGAATTTTTCAGTCTCAGATTCTCTAAATTTGATCAATAGCAAAATCACTTTGCCTCAATTGAGACTTAAACATCATTCTTAATATGTAAAAAACTGATATAAAGCTTGTACCTTTCCTCTTATTTCTACTAATTCCTGTGTTTCCAATAACTTTATTTCAATTTCTATCAGATTGGCTCTCATGGACTTCTCAATATCTGTAACCTCTCTTTGACGTCTTACATATTCTTTAATTCTGAAATGAGAATGATTAATAATATTATGATGATTACACCTAATCTCATCACATAAAACAGAACAAACATGTTCTTGGCTCTGATAACATCTTCATCAAACTTGGGTTTCCATTCATCACTAACTTTTTTTTAAAGTAAGCAAAATTATTCCTGGATTCTTTTTTTAAAACTTAATCAAAATAGCTAGTAACCCTTTTAACTTTTAACAATAATCAAATATTCTGGGTTTCATTAAAATCTATTTAGAGCTTTACCCTGCATAGCATTTATAAATTTAACCAAAACAGAAAACAAGAAGCTTATAATTTTGTATTTAATACCAAGGTATTTGATCCTGGTTTCGAGAAAATTGTGAACTGAGAAAAAAGCAAACAATGAAATGTAATTATCATGTAAGAAAACAATGAACATAAAACTAAAGCCAAATATAACTCCTTGTTAACTAATTTTGAACTGAAATTAACTGTAACTTTATAGGGCGATTCCATTCAGAATTAAAAACGTGTCAAATTTTTATTTCAGTTTGTTAATCAATCAGAACTCAATTAAGGTGATTTTTAACAGTAACAAAATTAACATTGTAGATTATAAATTACTTGATTCTAATATTACTATAAATACTTCATTATTGTATACAAATCTAGTTTCTTTTTATTTCCTTCTGCTCACTTCATTCAATCTTCATTATCAAGGGGTTATTAGGTACAGAGGGCAATATTACTAGGGTATAAATGATAAACAACTATGGTTTATTATGGTTACTGCCTAGCACCATTTGCAAGTGAACTGAGAGCAGAAATTGATAAAAAAAAATAATGATAAAAAAAGGTTTATAATACTTTTTTATGTAAGTCCCCCCCCCCCCAAAGGGGACTTTTACATATAACCTGACATATAAGGTAACTTATGCATACTTTCATGTGTTTTTATCTATACAATTCAACGAATGCATTTTTTAGATTTTTTTTCTTAAATTTTAAAACTTTTTAAAGGGATAATAGGCGTTAGATTACACTCGTCCTACGGCTTATATTTGTGTTTCATATTGACTAATAGTTAAATAAGTATGCATCCCACACTTTACCAAATTTTAAAAGCCACAATAAAAATATTTTCGGAATTTTAAAAAAAGTGAGCCAGCGACGATTCCATTCAGTTTGAGAATAAAAGCGTCTTGTAAATCAACGCTAAAACATCATTGTGGAATTCAACAGTAGGGGTCAAGGACGCGTGAAAACCCACATGTTAGAGTTACTTCCCTTTATATTTACACGATTTGAAAATCGCTTGATGGATGGCTCAAGCGTTTTATGATTTATTTATTTTGGGGATTTATCGGATTTTAGAGGAATTTTGATGTATAGGTAAGTCCCCTGATGGATATATACTGTTATTGTCCAAATTTGAGTGAACTTAAAATTTTATGTTCGTTTTAACGCCTATTATCCCTTTAATACAGGTACCCTTTGGTAAATTTTAAAACTTTTTAAGTGTATTTTTCTATGTAACATTATGTTTATGTTTGTGACTTCAAATTTGTCTATACATACATTGCTAATAGAACAATTATAGATTTTGAGGTGAATTTTAGAACTATTTTGCACAACACTTTATATCTGCTTTAACTTTGTTGAAAACAGTTTCTAAATGTACCAAACATTATCCTGGAATCACCCTATTTTAAATTTATATGGAGAATGATAAAAGCCAAGCAACCCATACAAACCTTTACCTCTTGACACTACCAATAAATTTAACTCAATAGCTTGTAAAAAAGGTTTGACATTATTCCTTGATACTTTCATGTTGAAAGTTGTATAAATTACTGTGATAATAAAACTAGAGTAAGAGCTACCTTTAAACAATAACACCCATGTTGCTTTTAAAATAATTACTTGTCAAAAAAATGTTTCTTGATGGCACAATTTAAATAAGTGTTTTCGTAAAAAATTTTTTTGAAGATAGCAACACAAAGCGTTGAAATACGCCCCCCACCAGCAGCTTATAGTAAATCTAGGGGCAAACACCATCAACATGGTTTTCAATGTTGCGATAATCAATTATATTTGCCAGCACTATTTGCCTATCAAATCAATTTGAGTGACAGGTGAAAACTATTCAACTATCTGATCTAAGTAACAAATTTGTATAAACTGCAGACAACACAGAAAGTATGTTAAAAAAATCTTACCAGCTTTCACCCCAAAAGTATACTGTTAATGGCTCTATAACTGGAACGACACAGGGCCACCATACCTGGTTCTATTTAGAAACAACAACATTAACTGAAACATAAAATATTATATGCCTAATTAACATCAATATATTTGAAAATTATAATGTGTGGGATATAATATCACAAAACATTTTTTAAGTTTATATTTTTCAGTGCATTCTGACTGATTTCAGAAGAACCATAATAAAAGAAACATTCAAAAGGAAGGTAAATACAGTAGATTCTTTAACAATCATAGAAAGAAAGAAAAGTCTTATTCATTTCACCTTCGTAACAATTTTACACATTTAAGATCTGAGCCTAATTAGAAAGATGGTTAAAGATTCAATATTACTGTACCTTTTAAGTTCGATTCTTCACCATTGACAACATTTTTATCTAAATATTACAAAGCAATGGTTACAACTAAAGTTTAAGCCATTTATTTTTTAATCACATACATAAATTGTCTTTAAATGATTATTTTCTTAACTAAATTTTGTATACCGAATCATTTTCCAACTTCCAACTAATTTTAAATGATTTAACTGGGAATAATACAAAGAATACTAGTTTATTATAGTAATAATATATATCATTACCAGTACATTGAAAACAGGAGAAACCTTAATTTCCATACCAATTTTACTGAACTTAAAGCAGAGTAAGTCAAAATGCCTACAGAAAAAAGTCAAAATGTCCACAAATCATAAACAGATACATTAAGATATTTTATAATAAAAATATTAAAATTATTATTATTTTGATAATTTTATTTAAAATCATTATATTACTTAAAATAATATCACATACCTCAAACTCCAGATTTTGTGGGTTTTTGGGATGATTCTTTTCTTTGGTTCTACATATTCAGATCAAGTATTCAGGGTTTTGCAAGTCTTTGTTTTCCTTGTGTTTAACAAGAACAGTTTCAGCTATTGGTCTGGCTGACCTAAATATTTCTTTGTTAGCAATATCCTTAATCTAAAAACAATAGGTCTAAGTGATTAATTAACACATTAATAATGATTAACACCAATATTGACAGTACAGCAACTTGTTAATTTCAATCACCTTACAATAATCATTAGGTTTTAACAGATAATTACTGCATTATACTATAATTATACTCACTTCAGCCTGTATTTTAATTGATGATAATAGAGAGGGGTCCGCTACATTTGGTTCAGCAATACTGCTGCTAACAAGATCGTCAATGTTTGATAAGTTGATGGAAAAGTTACCATGAGAAACTTCAGTTGAATTAAGCCTGGGTGAAGTAATCACAATATTACCACATGGGGTAGCACAGTGACAACACGTGTATAAAAATTCTGCTTTTCTCACATACTCAAAGTATTCTTCTTTAGAAATAATCTTATTACACTTAAGACAAGTCCATTTTTCACACACGTCACAACTGATGGCAGGCTGATTCTTCCTGGCGGTCTTTAAACATGTAACACACCTAACACTGGCCATGGCGACTATCACAGTAGTAATGCGTCCAATCACACAAATAGGAAATATTTATAACAAGAAAAAGAAACCATATAGCCTACTATAATACAATACATGCAGATTAACCTTTCATCTACAATTGATTGATTAAAAAGAAGACATATACTCTCCCACTTAACTGTTTGATAATTAATAATTAATAGGGATCATAAAACATAAACTCATAATATATTGTTTGACTTTTTGGGGACATTTTGACTTGTGGACATTTCACCTGCAATACCAAGATCTTTCTGTAGGGGTCTAATGTAGACGATACTTTGTCCTAGAGCACATGAATCAGACAAGTTTTCACTGTTATATCCTTGCTGTGGTGGTTTAATCACATCTAAACATGATCTATTGGAAGTTCTTAATAATTCAAATCCTCCACCATCTTTTAATTTGGGATAAGCATCATAAATTTTATCCCTATAATATTCTGCACTTTGGAGTCCTTTTTTTATTAATTCTTTTTTCAACCTTGTTTGGCACACAATTCTGTGAAAAAAAATCAGAATTGATTGTAAGATTTGAATTTCATCAATTTACCCTTGGTATATAGGCCTATACACAATAACTTGGAAAGCACATTCAATGAAATTTAACAGTTGGTAAATAAGTAGTGTTTTACTTTCGTTTTCTCTAATTTCCCAGATCAACATCCGGTATTGGTATATTGTTGGTTTTTTTACCAGGTTTTAAGTATTGGACTAGATTTTATTTGACATCTTGGATATTTTTCTAGCAATGTTGTAGAAAAAGTTACAGTGGTTGGAAGTGGCCTAATTTAACATCGAAGTTAATGAGGAAATATTAAGTGGTCTTACTAAACTCCAAATATAGGCCTACCTGAGACTTAACAGTTTTCCCTCTCTCTTCATCCATGCTAAAGATAAATAGAATAACAGACAGTAAATGTATTGTTTAGTGCTCACACTGTTAGTGTGATTGTATTATACCAGACTCCCTTCATCCATTTTACAAGCAATATATGGCTACATAATCTTAGTCCTTGTTCTCTCCCAGTACTACTACTAAACCTACCAAAACTAAAAATATTATCAAACAGTAGGCCTAGGCCTAGTCACAGCTTTCATAGTGTGATGTCCTATGCTGGAATATGGGTTGGACTACTAATGATGTTAATGCGTCCTTCCCACTTAACCTTTTCTCTCTCCCAATACGTAAAAATGATAACAAGTGTTAAGAGTTGAATGATGATATATTCTTAATAACCAGGTATCAAAATGGTACATCAACAACAGGTATTACAATGGAATACCAGTCAACTCGGGTACATGTCAACTCGGGGACAGTTAACTCGGAGACAAAGTGAGTTAACTCGGGTACAACCATCAGTTAACTCGGAGACAACTTCGACCTAATATATATTATTGAAATAAAGATGATATCTTAAAAACCTTTTGTTTTCTAATTCCCGATCATGCGATCGGAACTTCTTTTAAACATGATTTCGGTAGTAAGCGAGATCAGCGGTAGATTGTTTTTCACGGTCGGAACTTCCTTGAAACATGGTTTCGGTAAATCAATTAAACGATTAACAAACTAATTAATAATGAAAACACAATTACTGATACGTGTGATCGCTCATTCAATTAGCGGAGAGATCAGAAGATTATCAATTAATTCCGATTATATGGCTTCCTATCTGAATATTATATATACGTATACGAATCTTATTTGAGATTCATTCTTTTACGTCTGAAAATGTCTGATTGCATCGTATGTTCGTCTGAGGTTCGTCCCCGTCAAGAGGCTTTGTCATGTGACATATGCAAGAAATGGCAGCACCGAACCTGTAATATAAACCTATCAAGAGAAGAATACAGGCGCCTGAACAGGGAAGGTCGGGAGATCCAATGGAAATGTGCCCAATGTGAGGATGATGATGTTCGTTCATCTTTGAACAACATCAGTATACCCGACGCTGATCTGGAACAAGAGACAGAAGAAATTTGCACAATCCCTTACACACGTACAGGAGATATTGCAGAAGAGTGAGTATATTTAAGAACAAAACAAATTCAAGTCACGTAGAAAAAAATTCGACGCTTTTTGCCCATTATGTAACTATAGGTCATTTTCACCTGTTCTTGTGTATAAAGTGTTCTTCTATTTAAATTGCAGTACATTTGAAGACGAGCTTGCCATGGATACAATTGATACCGACGACGAAAGTCCGAGGTTTCAATTGATCGAAGGAGGGTCGCAAAGGCAAAAGAACATTCTGGTGGACCGCAGGGGTTTTTCTTTTGTTGTAGCGAAGAAACGAGGCCAAAGTACGTACTGGAGGTGCAGTGTCCGAAGTAAAGGAAAAACCTGTCTTGCTACAGTTACAGAAAAATATGACAAGTACGTGACAGGGTGCAATAGCCACAACCATCCATCTACACCAGGCATTGGCGATGGGTTGAATTGTCGAAAAGATGGTAAAGATATTGGTGCAAATGCAGTCTTTCAATCTGGAAACGAAATAGCAGAAGATGTTATTTCCGCTTGTGTGAGTGAGGGTCGACCAGTGACAGGAGTGCCAAATCCAGTAAATCTTGCAAGAGCCATCAATAGACATAGACAAAAATTAAGACCAGAAGATCCGGTAGATCTGGATTTTGAGGTAAATATCTTCATGTTTTAATATATATAATTAATTAAAAATAATATGAATATATTGTATACATTTTAAATATAATATAAGTGTTTTAATAATGTTTGTTCTATATTTCAGCTAAACACAGATTTTCTTCCTGAGAATTTTTTTCGTACGGATATTCATGTAGGACATGCTCGCCATTTGCTTTTTGCCACCACAGACCAGTTGCACCTGTTGGCTAAGGTGAAGACATGGTACATGGATGCAACATTTAAGGTTGTGAAGTTGCCATTCAAGCAACTATTCACCATTCATGGTTTTATTAGGAACGACGACCATCTTAAACAGGTCCCGTTGGCATTTTGCCTTATGTCGAGGAAACGAGGACGGGATTACGCAAAGGTAAGGCGATATATGTGTTTGACTACTAGAACTTAATATTGATAAAAATGCACAATTAAGGCGATGTTTTATATCTAAATAACAATAATTTAATAATTTGTATATATCTCTGTTTGTTTCAGGTGTTTCAAGCAATTAAAGATTGCATGGATGGGTTTAACATTAAATGTGGTGTTAGTGACTTTGAGGCAGGAATTTGGAAAGGATATCGGTTAGCATTTCCCGATATTCCCATCAGAGGCTGCAATTTTCATTGGGCCCAGGCAGTTTTTAGGAAAGTCCAGGAATTAGGATTCGAAAATGCTTACCACAAACGGGATGACGTATATAAACTGGTGAAGAAAGTCCTAGCATTGCCATACCTCCCAAACGAACACATTAGTGCCGCATTTGAACGACTAAGAGATCGGTATGCCACAAACGACAAGTTGGTCACTTTTTTTGAATACATCTCGTCCACATGGATGACAAACTCTGTTTGGTCAATTTCTGAATGGTGTGTGTACGGATATTCCATCCGAACCAACAACGATGTGGAGGGATGGCACACCCGTTTGAACCAGCGGGCTAAGAGGAGTTGTCTTCAATTGTATATGCTGGTGCCATTATTATATAAAGAAGCTATGATGGTGAAGGTGACTGCACGTCTTATCACAGAGAAGAAGGTTAAGCGCTTCCAATCGAAACGAAGCAGAACACAACAGGCGCAAATTTTTGCTATATGGGCGACATATGACAATGGGGACATGTCCATCAATACGCTACTAAAGGAAATTGGGCGTGTTGTTGCCATGTAAATGGGCTCCACCTAGAAACAAATGGGCACTAAAAAAAATGTCCAAATAACGACATGCAACCATGTATTAAGATATTGTTATTGTTATACTGAATAAAAAATAAATTGTCTCCCTTTTAAAGAACTCTTTCATACTAAAGATAAAAAAACGGCATCGATAAATTTGTACCCGAGTTGACTGGAGAATATTGTCTCCGAGTTTAATTTTGTACCCGAGTTAACTTACAAAAATGTGTACCCGGGTTGACATGTACCCGAGTACCTTACAATGTAGAAATGGTTCATATAAATTTACAGAAGGAACGAACGTAAAACGAACGATTAAGCACTTGCCACGCGGTCAATTAGGAGAAGGATAAGAGTAACCATACACCGTTTAGAAAATGGCTGACAAATTTCACCGCTTGCTTTTTTTCTGAAGTCCTAATGTTTGTAGGCCTCAAAAGTGAAAGTTATAAAAGCAACGTAAAATGACGATAAAAATAAATGACATGATTCTAACCGTATTTATAGACCTTCCAAATCCAACAAATATTCAAGACACACAGGAAAAATCATAATTAAATCAAAATAAAAGACTTTCAACAGCTGACTCGAAGTTCTGCTTACAAAACGTCTTCCACCAGTGGAGACCTAAATGATTGACAGCTAGTTTCGCGGGAAAATACTCATGAATATTAATGAGCAAATGACCAAATATGGATATGATGTTCCGAATTAGAGAAGAACTAAGAGAAATATGACTAAAAGCCTAATGACACCCCATTGGGCTGTAACACATAGAATAAACCAAATTTGTTTGAACGAGGGGACAATTCCTGATAATAGACTTGACTATGAAAATTCTAAGCCATTTCCTTTCTTTCCCATGTTAAAACCACCGTAAAAACAACAACTTTCAGGCATTTTGTGAACAAAACATTAAGTAGGTCAAGATTCAACGTCAAGTGAAGTTCCAGGAATCATGATGGCGGACAAGGTTCCTTATCGGTCCACGGTAACATGATAAGTGTAGACTCTAGTTTCTATATAACTCTATTGTTATGACTGTTAAAAGTTAGAAAAATTATCACTTTTATAGAAAATATGAAAAGATTGTTTGGTTGTGCTCTTTATTAATTGTAGATGAAAATAATTAAAAATCGGCACCAGTCGATCGTCAGTTTCTTTGTGTATTATTGAGTCACTACCAGTTCAAGTTCAAGGTCCATCAATCACAGATTTCGTTTATCTTTGAGAAACGTTTTGAAAAATAAATATTGAAGTAAGAAGTAGCCAATTTCATGATTAAAAACAATGGCTAAAAGGATTCGGAAATTGTACGATTGAAAGTTTCTAAATGTAGAATTTAGCAACTACCTTGAATTAACTTAGTACAACAAAGTCGCGAAAAAACGATCGTCTTATTTTATCAAAGTTTGAATGTTGAAAGGTTTTTTGACATCGTAAAACATTTTAAAATTCAATTGGAGTAAGAATTGATGTCATGTCATTTTAATCATTATTTAAACTAAATATTTTGAGAAAAAGAGAAAAATCTATGAAACTGGACATCAGAAACTAGAGAAAGAAAACTTTTACCTGTTTAAACTCTACACCGGGAACCCAGGCTCTGTTTATATTTTCTATCTGTTCACCATTGATTACTTTCTTTACTCTTTCACCCATAAAATGAGTAAATATAAATCACTATCCAAGTTCCACAGTTTAAATACTGGAGATCCACTAGATCCAGGACAAGTTTTACATGAATAATTTAAACAATAAACTTCCTTACACTGACAGTCTGATTGTGGGTCTTTAATATGTCGATATTGATTATCGAACTTTTCTAGTGACTCTCCCAATTCTCGTCCGAAAGTTATGTGTTTGATTCCACCATGAGGGTGGCCAATACAACACACTTCATCTGACAAATTCTATCGTCACTTACTTTTTTAGGGTGAAAGTTAAATTCCCACACATCTTTATCACCCCAATCTTCATCAATCCCACTAAAACTGTAAAAATCTTTATATTTATATTGTTTGAAATACAATCGAGTTCCACGACCAATAACTTCACCATTCCTCACAACTCTACATTTCTTAACTTTATCTTGGGTAATAGAGTCTGTTACTTTAATAACAACATCATCACCGAATTTTACTACATCACCCCTTATCTTTCTAGTTTCACCATCATCCTCATCTATATAAACTTCTACAGAAGTTAACTCCTGTATAATGGAAGGATTGGTTAAATTTTAAATAACAGCTATTGAAGTATCCGATAAAACCATCAGGATATGAAATGAACATCAAATAGATGTCGGAACTGTTTAGGTTTAAATCAGATAAATACGAGTCACTCAGTGATAATGCTAGCCACGATTCAATTTGATTATTTTTTAACATTATATTAACATATGGCTTCTATTATCATCATAGTCTAGTTGATGTAAAAAATCAGGTACAGGATGGAATGTGAATAACGTTCTATCTCTATAAGGATCTGTATGTAAAGTTTCACTCCTCTACTAGTGATTACACTCGACCTACTGTCATCATCGTAATGAAACTCGACAGTACAACGTTTCACATCATCCTCCGTTTTAACAACATGATTATTAGTGTTTATATAATATTGGTTATTCTCTCTATACCAACCACAACCCAGATCCTAAATTCCTTCCTACCACTAGTCTCACAACTCGGCTTCCTCTCTGTTTTATCAAATCTAATGTTTTTGTATTTTTGTATCCATTAGGTAAATGTTCTAAAGTTAAATCTTTAAAGGGAATGAAATCTTGATGTCCAGGATTCTTTTTACACTTCCTCTTATCTAAACCTTGACCATCCTCTAATATGTCTCCTTCTCTCGCTACTTCTATCGTCAGATCTGATTCAAATTCTTCTTGATCGTGATAACACCTAGCCATTTTGTTGAAGTTTTTTAACAACCAAGAAGTGAGACCTGAAATATAATGAAGAGAGATTAAAACATAAGAACCGACGTCACTAATTCACTAATTAATAGTTTCTGTACAAAAATCAATATATCATGACCATGAAAAACTAGTCAAAAAAGGAAAATAGGCCACTACATATCAACATTCGCTTGACTGTCACTGCATATGAAATCACTTTCGTAGGAGTTTCTATCAACTTTATTTGACATGTCGTCTGCATTTGTCACACTGGAAGTTTTATTTTTATACGGATTGTTTTAAATTTATTGAATAATTAAAATATTACGGATTGAATAATATTTATGAAGTTGAAATTACTAATTTAATAATATTTATTCGTAACAGTTTATATTACATAGTAAAGAGATACAATACACAGTAAAGAATATTTACAATTTACGATATACACAAATACTCAATAATTTCATTCAGGTATCTGATAGTTATGTGACTCACGTAACATGATGGCACCGGTTGGTATCTTTGTATGTCATTTTATCAATCAATATATTAACATTGTATTTGAAATACTATTTATAATATTTACATCACTCCCTTGTTCAATATATTATTTACTGAAACTAACTTTTGATATTGTTGCTATTATCAACACAACAGCTGAATTGTTTAGGTTAACTACTATTAACCCTCCAACTTCAACCTCTAGGTTTTAAATAAGAAGAAATTAATGGCGTTTTACGTCTTACTGAAGTATCTTTAGGTTGCTGGTAGCGCACAGGTCCAGATTTAGCTCACCCTGTTTCTTTCCTATAGGTGTAGTATCTACTTGCCTTTAAAGGGATAATAGGCGTTAGAATACACTCGTCCTACGGCTTATATTTGTGTTTCATATTGACTATTAGTTAAATAAGAATGCATCCCGCACTTTACCAAATTTTAAAAAGCCACAATAAAAATAAATTCGGAATTTAAAAAAAAAGTGAGCCAGCGACGATTCCATTCAGTTTGAGAATAATAGCGTCTGGTAAATCAACGCTAAAACACCATTGTGGAATTCAACAGTAGGGGTCAAGGACGCGTGAAAACTCACATGTTAGAGTTACTTCCCTTTATATTTACACGATTTAAAAATCGCTTGATGGATGGCTCAAGCGTTTTATGATTAACTACTTTATTTTGGGGATTTATCGGATTTTAGAGGGATTTTGATGTATAGGTAAGTCCACTGATGGGTATATACTGTTATTGTCCAAATTTGAGTGAACTTAAAATTTTATGTGCGTTCTAACGCCTATTATCCCTTTAACCTGCTTCTAGCAGTGATATATAGCCATTGTAGAAATAAGTGAATGATGTCGTATGTAAACCACCGTACACTGTAATGTTTAAACAACTTTTTGATTATCACCATTATTATTTTGAGGTTAAAGCTTTGATTTTCACCTGGGTGGAAATTAAAGTTTTTGATTAAAAATTATTACCTAATTTTCACCTGGGTTTTTAATTCAAATACCGCCACTATAACTGGTTTCAATTATATAGAGGTTTTATAACAACTGGTTTTAATTATATAGAAGTTTTATTACAACTGGTTTTAATTATATAGAGGTTTTATTACAACTGGTTTTAATTATATAGAAGTTTATTACAACTGGTTTTAATTATATAGAAGTTTATTACAACTGGTTTTAATTATATAGAAGTCTTATTACAGCTGGTTTTAAATATATAGAAGTTTTATTACAACTGGTTTTAATTATATAGAAGTTTTATAACAACTGGTTTTAATTATATAGAAGTTTTATTACAACTGGTTTTAATTATAAGAAGTTTTATTACAGCTGGTTTTAATTATATAGAAGTTTTATAACAACTGGTTTTAATTATATAGAAGTTTTATAACAACTGGTTTTAATTATAAAGAAGTTTTATTACAGCTGGTTTTAATTATATAGAAGTTTTATTACAACTGGTTTTAATTATATAGAAGTTTTATTACAACTGGTTTTAATTATATAGAAGTTTTATTACAACTGGTTTTAATTATATAGAAGTTTTATTATAACTGGTTTCAATTATATAGAAGTTTTATTACAACTGGTTTTAATTATATAGAAGTTTTATTACAGCTGGTTTTAATTATATAGAAGTTTTATTACAACTGGTTTTAATTATATAGAAGTTTTATTACAACTGGTTTTAATTATATAGAAGTTTTATTACAACTGGTTTTAATTATATAGAAGTTTTATTACAACTGGTTTTAATTATATAGAAGTTTTATTACAACTGGTTTTAATTATATAGAAGTTTTATTACAACTGGTTTTAATTATATAGAAGTTTTATTACAACTGGTTTTAATTATATAGAAGTTTTATTACAACTGGTTTTAATTATATAGAAGTTTTATTACAGCTGGTTTTAATTATATAGAAGTTTATTACAACTGGTTTTAATTATATAGAAGTTTTATTACAACTGGTTTTAAATTATATACCGAATTTTATTATAACTGGTTTTAATTATATACCAATTTTATTATAACTGGTTTTAATTATATAGAGGTTTTATTACAACTGGTTTAAATTATGTAGAAGTTTTATTACAACTGGTTTTAATTATATAGAAGTTTTATTACAACTGGTTTTAATTATATAGAAGTTTTATTACAACTGGTTTTAATTATATAGAAGTTTTATTACAACTGGTTTTAATTATATAGAGGTTTTATTACAACTGGTTTTAATTATATAGAAGTTTTATTACAACTGGTTTTAATTATATAGAAGTTTTATTATAACTGGTTTTAATTATATAGAAGTTTTATTACAACTGGTTTTAATTATATAGAAGTTTTATTACAACTGGTTTTAATTATATAGAAGTTTTATTACAACTGGTTTTAATTATATAGAAGTTTTATTACAACTGGTTTTAATTATATAGAAGTTTTATTACAACTGGTTTTAATTATATAGAAGTTTTATTACAACTGGTTTTAATATATATTTAGGAAGGTTTTATTACAACTGGTTTTAATTATATAGAAGTTTTATTACAACTGGTTTTAATTTTTATAGAAGGTTTTATTACAACTGGTTTTAATTATATAGAAGTTTTATTACAACTGGTTTTAATTATGTAGAAGCTTTATTACAGCTGGTTTTAATTATATAGAAGTTTTATTACAACTGGTTTTAATTATGTAGAAGTTTTATTACAACTGGTTTTAATTATATAGAAGTTTTATTACAACTGGTTTTAATTATATAGAAGTTTTATTACAACTGGTTTTAATTATATAGAAGTTTTATTACAACTGGTTTTAATTATATAGAAGTTTTATTACAACTGGTTTTAATTATATAGAAGTTTTATTACAACTGGTTTTAATTATATAGAAGTTTTATTACAACTGGTTTTAATTATATAGAAGTTTTATTACAACTGGTTTTAATTATATAGAAGTTTTATTACAACTGGTTTTAATTATATAGAAGTTTTATTACAACTGGTTTTAATTATGTAGAAGTTTTATTACAACTGGTTTTAATTATATAGAAGTTTTATTACAACTGGTTTTAATTATATAGAAGTTTTATTACAGCTGGTTTTAATTATATAGAAGTTTTATTACAACTGGTTTTAATTATATAGAAGTTTTATTACAGCTGGTTTTAATTATATAGAAGTTTTATTACAACTGGTTTTAATTATGTAGAAGTTTTATTATAACTGGTTTTAATTATATAGAAGTTTTATTACAACTGGTTTTAATTATATACAAGTTTTATTACAACTGCAATATGTTTATTACAAATGGTTTTAATTATATCGAAGTTTGGTTACAACTGGTTTTAAATATATAGAAGTTTTATTACAACTGGTTTTAAATATATAGAAGTTTTGTTACAACTGGTTTTAAATATATAGAAGTTTTATTACAACTGCAATATGTTTATTACAAATGGTTTTAATTATATCGAAGTTTGGTTACAACTGGTTTTAAATATATAGAAGTTTTATTACAACTGGTTTTAAATATATAGAAGTTTTGTTACAACTGGTTTTAAATATATAGAAGTTTTATTACAACTGCAATATGTTTATTACAAATGGTTTTAATTATATCGAAGTTTGGTTACAACTGGTTTTAAATATATAGAACTTTTATTACAACTGGTTTTAATTATATAGATGTTTATTACAACTGGTTTTAATTATATAGAAGTTTTATTACAGCTGGTTTTAAATGTATAGAAGTTTATTACAGCTGGTTTTAATTATATAGAAGTTTTATAACAACTGGTTTTAATTATATAGAAGTTTTATTACATCTGGCTTTAATCATATAGAAGTTTTATTACATCTGGCCCTTCAAATACTACTACCTACGTATATTATGACCTTTGACCTGCCCACAATGACTAACATCACACCAACACTAATGGGTTTTTTTAAAGTATTTACAAACATCGAATCAACTAAACCTCGATATACATTCTATGTATATTGTATATTGAAAGATGGATGTTTTTGTAGTTCAGTCATACCACCATTACCCCCTTACATCACGCCTGTGGTTGTGTCAAAGTTTTTGGTGCCTAGTTTTTCTGACTCTCCCCCAGCCTTATCTGTCCTAATGGCTATCAGAGGTTGGGAATAGAGTCAGCAAGTTTCGAACTAAATATCTAGAAGACTTACCTTATTTCTATCTTAAAACTTAGATCAGATTCTAGTTAAATATCTACAACACTTACCTTATTTCTATCTTAAAACATAGATCAGATTCTAGTTGAATATCTACAACACTTACCTTATTTCTATCTTAAAACTTAGATCAGATTCTAGTTGAATATCTACAACACTTACCTTATTTCTATCTTAAAACTTAGATCAGATTCTAGTTGAATATCTACAACACTTACCTTATTTCTATCTTAAAACTTAGATCAGATTCTAGTTGAATATCTACAACACTTACCTTATTTCTATCTTAAAACTTAGATCAGATTCTAGTTGAATATCTACAACACTTACCTTATTTCTATCTTAAAACTTAGATCAGATTCTAGTTGAATATCTACAACACTTACCGTATTTCTATCTTAAAACTTAGATCAGATTCTAGTTGAATATCTACAACACTTACCTTATTTCTATCTTAAAACTTAGATCAGATTCTAGTTGAATATCTACAACACTTACCTTATTTCTATCTTAAAACTAAGATCAGATTCTAGTTAAATATCTACAACACTTACCTTATTTCTATCTTAAAACTAAGATCAGATTCTAGTTAAATATCTACAACACTTACCTTATTTCTATCTTAAAACTTAGATCAGATTCTAGTTGAATATCTACAACACTTACCTTATTTCTATCTTAAAACTTAGATCAGATTCTAGTTGAATATCTACAACACTTACCTTATTTCTATCTTAAAACTAAGATCAGATTC
>JAUJPP010000004.1:84219-134919 GCA_030562195.1 Nipponacmea schrenckii | reverse complement strand
ATATTATATTATATTGCTATACTATTCTATATTATAGACTTGCTGTTGTACAATATATTATATTATATTTCTATACTATTATATATTATAGACCTGCTGTTGTACTATATAATATATTCTATTTCTATACTATTATATATTATAGACTTGCTGTTGTACAATATTTATATTATATTTCTATACTATTATATATTATAGACCTGCTGTTGTACAATATATTATATTTCTATACTATTATATATTATAGACCTGCTGTTGTACAATATATTATATTATATTTCTATACTATTATATATTATAGACCTGCTGTTGTACAATATATTATATTTCTATACTATTCTATATTATAGACTTGCTGTTGTACAATATATTATATTATATTTCTATACTATTATATATTATAGACCTGCTGTTGTACAATATATTATATTTCTATACTATTCTATATTATAGACTTGCTGTTGTACAATATATTATATTATATTTCTATACTATTATATATTATAGACCTGCTGTTGTACTATATAATATATTCTATTTCTATACTATTATATATTATAGACTTGCTGTTGTACAATATATTATATTATATTTCTATACTATTATATATTATAGACCTGCTGTTGTACAATATATTATATTTCTATACTATTATATATTACAGACCTCCTGTTGTACAATATATTATATTATATTTCTATACTATTATATATTATAGACTTGCTGTAATACAATATATTATATTATATTTCTATACTATTATATATTATAGACTTGCTGTTGTACAATATATTATATTATATTTCTATACTATTATATATTATAGACTTGCTGTTGTACAATATATTATATTATATTTCTATACTATTATATATTATAGACCTGCTGTTGTACTATATATTATATTCTATTTCTATACTATTATATATTATAGACTTGCTGTTGTACAATATATTATATTATATTTCTATACTATTATATGTTATAGACCTGCTGTTGTACTATATAATATATTATATTTCTATACTATTATATATTATAGACCTGATGTTGAACAATATATTATATTATATTTCTATACTATTATATATTATAGACCTAATGTTGTACAATATATTATATTTCTATACTATTATATATTATAGACTTGCTGTTGTACAATATATTATATTATATTTCTATACTATTATATATTATAGACTTGCTGTAATACAATATATTATATTATATTTCTATACTATTATATATTATAGACTTGCTGTAATACAATATATTATATTATATTTCTATACTATTATATATTATAGACCTGCTGTTGTACAATATATTATATTATATTTCTATACTATTATATATTATAGACCTGCTGTTGTACAATATATTATATTATATTGCTATACTATTATATATTATAGACTTGCTGTAATACAATATATTATATTATATTTCTATACTATTATATATTATAGACCTGCTGTTGTACAATATATTATATTATATTTCTATACTATTATATATTATAGACTTGCTGTTGTACAATATATTATATTTCTATACTATTATATATTATAGACTTGCTGTTGTACAATATATTATATTTCTATACTATTATATATTATAGACCTGCTGTTGTACAATATATTATATTATATTTCTATACTATTATATATTATAGACTTGCTGTTGTACAATATATTATATTATATTTCTATACTATTATATTATATTTCTATACTATTATATATTACAGACCTCCTGTTGTACAATATATTATATTATATTTCTATACTATTATATATTATAGACTTGCTGTAATACAATATATTATATTATATTTCTATACTATTATATATTATAGACTTGCTGTTGTACAATATATTATATTTCTATACTATTATATATTATAGACCTGCTGTTGTACAATATATTATATTTCTATACTATTATATATTATAGACTTGCTGTTGTACAATATATTATATTATATTTCTATACTATTATATATTATAGACTTGCTGTTGTACAATATATTATATTATATTTCTATACCAGTTCGTGTCAATCGGGTTTGAAACCAGAAGTTACAAAAATGAAATTTCTGATTCTGTGGACATTTTAAGTGTTTTGAAAGCTATTCAGGCTAATCAAAATGCACAGAATACTAAATTTGAGACATTAGCAAGCATGGTAGATGAAATGCATTATTGTGATGATCGAAATACTGGCTATAATGATGATAGTAATACTGACTATAATGATGATAGTAATACTGACTATAATGATGATAGTAATACTGACTATAATGATGATAGTAATACCGACTATAATGATGATAGTAATACTGACTATAATGATGATAGTAATACTGACTATAATGATGATAGTAATACCGACTATAATGATGATAGTAATACTGACTATAATGATGATAGTAATACCGACTATAATGATGATAGTAATACTGACTATAATGATGATAGTAATACTGACTATAATGATGATAGTAATACTGGCTATAATGATGATAGTAATACTGACTATAATGAATGACTATGATGATAGTAATACTGGCCATAATGATGGTAGTAATACCGACTATAATGATAATAGTAATACTGACTATAATGATGATAGTAATACTGACTATAATGATGATAGTAATACTGACTATAATGATGATAGTAATACTGACTATAATGATGATAGTTATATTGGCTATAATGATGATAGTTATACTGACTATAATGATGATAGTTATATTGGCTATAATGATGATGATCTTTTGGAGTCTGAAATTGAAGATGCCACAAATAGTTATGAGGGTTTGGATGACTCACTCCTTGAGCCAGATAATTAGAGACATCGTCTTGAACCACCGTCTGCTGAGACGAGTGCCTCTCGGTTTTCCCAAGCTGGTACAAAATTAGGTGTGAAGGATTCATGTGATGTTCCGGTTAACGATGAATTAGCTTCTTGGTTGATGTTTGATTCTGTGAGGGAAATAGAGAGGATCGCTATTATGAGTTGATCAAGTCTATAACACGACCAGAAAATTGTACATCATTGGTGAATATCAAAACCAATCAACTTAAATGGCTAAGACATCATATATTTTATCCCTTTGATCGCCTTCTTTTGTTCTTCATCCATTTTCTGAAATTATAAATATTGGAACAAACTTTTCGACAACATGTCTCTTGTTTATTATTGTTTATTAATATGCTACTAGGTCAACTGTTTACGGGAGACAATTCGTGTCTTTTTTTTTTTTTTTGCTCAAAAGGGTAGTTTAGGGGTAGGGGATAGTCTTTTGGATACTTTCATCGTCTTTGGCGCAATTTTTAGAACCAAGTTGGTCATGTTCATAATTACCCTACCGTTAGAACTCTCCAAAAGCACAGGTTAGGAAATCTAGGTCAATGTATTTTCCACTCGTATTCACGGGAGATGACTAGTTTTTTTTAATTTTTTATAATTTTTCTATGTATTTTATTCATTTTACATTTTATTACTCTCATTCATTTTCTATCTTTCTTCAGATGTTAACCTATAGTTGTATTTATCAATATATTTTATACTAGATACATATAGTTTAGCTTTGCCCACAATTTTTAGAGTTTTGATACAAACTTACTTCCTTGTATATTTTTTGTCTACCTTTTTCCAGATATAGGCTTAGTTCTCAATATAATCATTTTGTTATAGAGTTCGGACACTTCTTTGGATGTTGACCTATATTTGTATTTATCAATATATTTTGTACTAAATTTTAGGACATGTAGTATACAATTTTCATACCTACTACCTACTTACTTCCTTCCTCGTATATTTTTTTTTACCTTTTTCAAGATATTTTTAACAAGAAATTTACTTGTTATATTATATAATTTTAATACATACCTGTATTATATTTTTCTTCAGTCATTCCGTAGTGTATTCATCATGCCAGTGGACGTGAAAGTGTGCCCTCTGTGTAGTATGGGGGTATGTAAATTGAAGCGGCATATGCAGGGGGTGCATGATATGTCAGCGGAAGAAGGTGGCATATTATGCACCTCAGTTACTCTGTCACAGAGAACGAAGAGTGAGTGCCTGCTATGCCGAAGACACATTTCTCAAATGTCCCATCATCTTGTCCAATTCCATGGAATGATCAGGGGCAGCAAAGAGTACAAACGCTTAGAGGGGACACTTTTAGTGACACGGATGTGGAAGAGGAGGTTAGGAGCGTAGAAAGTCAGGGCCAGTCAGCTGCTGCTGCACCTGACCCCCCCCCCCCCCATACTACACCGAAGCCCAACTTTCATAGCAAGAGGACCAGGAGCCTAGGGTAGGGTTCCAATACTCAGATTTTGGATAGCTTCAGGAAGGATTTAATGACGCTGGATAAGAAATATCTTTCGCTAAAAACGCAACACCGGAATCAGATCGAAAATGTCTGGCTCACTTCCAAGTCGCCCAGTCTGTCCGACTGGTTGCGGCGAACCAACTTGGCAGTCCCCTTCCTGACGGAGGAAAAAGCAAAAGGTTATTTCAAAGCTAACACGCTACGCATGCAGCATCCGATTGTTTATTCTTTACCTCTGTCAGGAATAAAATTTTAACGTATAATGTGAAGGAGGAGTGGATTACCTCATTAACGAACATGGATAGAAACTTGAAGAGGAAAGAAGTAGTGGAGACGGGTCAACCTCCCTACTTCTTTCACCAGAAGACTTTCAAAACATCCGAAAGGGTGGTAAACATAAGGTAACTTGTAATACGATAGAAACCATGCCCGAGTCCGACAGTTGGGTCTACCAGCAGGGGCTATCTCTGAAGAGATCCGCCGAACTCTCTCGAGTGATACAAGATAGGTTGACGGGACGTACTGCCACTACCTTAGTCACTCCTTCAGCCACAGTCACCTCCGGGGCCCTGGAGGAGGGTTCAGACGACGACGAACGTACTGTGGGGAGTGGTAGTGTACCGTCAAACTCCATGACTACCGTGCTAGATCCTTGTTCCATCTGTTTGCGCAACCTTCTCTTTATGAGAAGGTTGTCGCGTTTTTAAAACAGACTAATCTGTATTTTAAATTTTAAAATATACTTGTGTTATAGTTTAGTTTTGCTATTTTGTTTTTAGCCCATTTTGGGTTACAACCATTCTGTGATATTGTTTTTAGCATTGTTTTGTTGCCCTTTTTGGGGTTTCTGAGATAATTTTTATTTTAATGAATTGATTTTCTAGTTATAATTTTTGTTTTTATTTTAAATCGTATTAAAGTGCTATATAGCCCGTTTTGGTGCTGATGGACGTTAATACATTTCATTACATTTCATTTCTGCCACCATGAGTGAGGAGGCTACACTTGAACCAACATTAACTGCAGACAGACCTAGCACTAGTACTAGTACTTTCACCCCGAGGAGACCCAGACCAGGACAGTCCGTTTTTGACGAGGAAGAGAAAAATCGTTAGGCTTATTGTTTCAGATGAGGAAGATTCGGACACTCATGGCAGTCCTCCTCGCGTGAGGCTTTTTTTATCCTTCGTCCTCATTGGCAATGTCTCCCGCTCAATCTTCTTCTCCGACATCCCGGGAGGAAGATACCCTAACTTCCAGTAGTTCACAGCCAGCTTTCCCTCAACTGTTGCCCCACCAAGCCACCCCCGTAGCACAAAGGGTGAAGTGGACGGGAGATGAGGAGATGTTGGTGAGAACTTTTTTCTCCGAGTTTGTGGACGGGACGGCTGCTTTGCTAGTAAAGTCGGTGCGCGTTTGTCGTAAGTGCCCCTGCCAGGTTCGCCTGACAGTGAAACACATTCTGATTGAGTGCACGCATCTCAAACCTATAAGATCTCAGCACTACCGTGCTAGATCCATTTTTCCATCTGTTTGCGCAACCTTCTCTTTATGAGAAAGTTGTCGCGTTTTTAAAACAGACTAATCTGTATTTTAAATTTTAAATTTTGTGTTATAGTTTTGTTTTTGCTATTTTGTTTTTAGCCCATTTTGGGTTACAACCATTCTGTGATATTGTTTTTAGCATTGTTTTGTTGCCCTTTTTGGGGTTTCTGTGATAATTTTTATTTTAATGTATTGATTTTCTAGTTTTAATTTTTGTTTTTATTTTAAATCGTATTCAGGTGCTATATAGCCCGTTTTGGTGCTGATGCACTTTAATACATTTCATTTCATTTCATTTCAGTTCAGAAGCTATTTTAGTAAAATTGATACCTGCTTTTATGACGCAAGATTGGATGAATTGAAATTTGGAGTCATCAGTTTATGTTTCACTGCTGAATGGATTTACTCTTGTTTTTTTTATGTAATGCAAAACAATTTTCTGGTCTATTAATAGACTTTATCAAATCTTGTTTTTCATCCCTTAACATCAAATTTACCAAATTGGCTAGACCAGGATCCTTGTCCATTATTTCTGTATTTCTATATTTTTTAGCATACATTGAAAAAGCATTTTCTACTTCTACTCCTTGGACGAAAGTAGTAGTATCATTATTAGATTTTGCCATCTTAGCTGGGGTAAGTTCATCAAAATATTCATCCGAATTTCTCTGAGAAGTGCTTCCTCACCTACCTCATCATAATCGTAGTAAAGTTCACCAACTTTATCACTCATGGTTTAGAATTTCTCGTCTTGTTTAGCTTGAAAACCCTTGAGAAATTCTATATTATCTCACATCGTGGTTATCGGTTCTCTTAGTTCCCAATCTTTCGAAGTCGAAGGTTTAATTTTACCTTGTTTGTTAGATGTCTGCGAGGTGGAAGCTTTGCTCTTAGTAGCATCGTGTGAATTAGTAGCCTCGCCACTATGGATATATCAATCATCATCGTTATCAATCCTCTTCATCCCTCATGGGACATTGGGCCTTCTCTACATCTTTCCACCTGGTGCGGTCTGTGGCTGCATGCTTCGCTTCCCCCAGGACATCCCAATCTTTTGCAGCTCTGTGTCTAGGGTTGGCCTTTTCTGATAGTGTGGCTATTCCACCTCCATTTTTTCCTCCGGATTTCCTCTGCGATCGGTTGTTGCTTGGTTCTTTGTCACAGTTCTTGGTTGGAGATATGGTCTCGCCATCTGATGCGAAGGATTTTTCTCAAGCAGGTATTGATGAAAACTTGGAGTTTCTGGTCCAGTGCCTTTGTGTGTCTCTAGGTCTCTGCGCCGTACCTCAGGACTGTTTTTACGTTGAATAGCCTTATCTTGGTCTTCTGCGAATATATGCTTCTCGTCAGTTTAGAAGAAATCGAGTTTTCAACTTTTCCATCTTCCATCTTCGTGCATAAACAGGAAGTGGTTGCTTACAAAATGTGGGTCCAAAACATTACTGAACGAAATAACTACTACCTTCGTAATGTTTGTATAATAAATAAAATATTCAATGTTCTTCAAACAACTTTGAAAACATCAATAAGTTTAGTTTAAACATATTTTATTGAGATACTCAAAAGGATTAGATACAAGTTTCAAGAACTTAGGAAGAATCCTCTCCAGATAAAGTTATAAACAATATATGTACAACATGAAGGAATGAAACCAAAAAAAACAAAAAAACTATGGAGTCGTACGAAATATAGAGAAAAAAAAAGAAATTATAATAATGGTATATAAATACATATAAAAAAACAAAACATAAACATAAACTGACAACCAGGTAATAATGGTAATAAATTAATTACATAAGATAAATTACATCATTCTTAAAAACGTTTAGAGTGTTTAATAAAATCATGGACATGTTTAAAAATAGTAATATTAGTATCAACAGAGAAATTTCGATTACCATACAAAATCAGCTCTAAATTAATAACATAGTCAGAGAGGTTGGATAATAGCACTAATCTATGGGAGCGATACAGCGGACAATGAAAAAGATAATGAAATGAATTTTCTGTATGGTAGCCGCAACTACAAGAAGGATAGGCAATTACATTTATTTTGAAAAGATCAGCATTTAAAGCGCTACAATTGTGACGAATTCGTGTTAATAAAATATTTTCCAGTCTGTCACCGGCACCAAAATAACCAGAAGCGGAATCGGATGAAAGACTTCTTTTAAGATTATGTTTAAAAGCCTTAATAGAGGGGGAGTCTAATGACGTTTAATGAATTCCAATCGTGGGTAGTTGCGGGAAAGAACGATCGTTGGTAAACAGTAGTGCGAGAAAAGGGAATCGGAATTTCATTCGAGTTACGGAGATTATAAAATCTGGGAGTTGCGTCCGTAGGGGTTAAAATATTGATAAGATAATTGGGAGCATTGCTGTGGACAATATTATAGAAAAGTGAAAGACGGCGGATTTTTCTACGATCAGATAATTTCTGCAAGCCAGTTTCGAAGTACAAGGATTCGACTTTACAATATTTAGTGAGACCTGTTACGACTCTGGCGGCTTCAAGTTGGACTTGTTCGAGACGGTCCAGGTCAGAGATGTTACAGCAATCCCACACCTCACAAGCATACTCAAGGCGAGGCCGTATGTAAGTAGTATTAATGTTCAAGAGAGTTTTTCTACTGAGGGTAAATTTAAGTTTACGTAAAACACCAATTAATTTATATGTAGATTTACAAATCGAGTCAATATGGATCGACCACTAAAGATCATTTGATAAAGTTATGCCAAGATGTTTATGGAATGGTACGATTTCTAATGGTTCCTGGCCGAGAAACAACTTTGGTAAATGGGTAACGGGTTTAGTTGTAAAAAGGACTACTTTAGGTTTTAGAGGGGTTAAAGCTAACAAGCCAATCATTGGACCATTTATACAATTTAGAAAGATCATAATTCAAAGAGTTTTCAATTTCAGAGATAAGAGATTTTGAACAACCAACTGCTGTATCATCAGCAAACAACCGCGATAGGTTTTGAAGAACGTCTTGAATGTCATTAATATAAATGAGAAAGAGTAGAGGGCCCAGTACGGATCCTTGAGGAACGCCAGAATTCAAGGTTACGGCTGGCGACAAAGCATCATTAAGAAAAACACGTTGGGATCTTTTTGTCAGATAGCTGGATAGCCAGTCGAGAAACTTACCACCTATTCCATACTTCGACAGCTTGAAAATAAGACCCGGATGGTACACACGATCGAATGCTTTCGATATATCAAAAAAAGCGAAAGAGGCGAATTGCTTTTTTTCAATTGAAACAAGAATATCGTTGTAAATTTCTATCAGTTGGTGGACCGTTGAATGTCCTGGTCTAAAACCAGATTGGTAGGGATAAAGGAGATTGTTAACATGAAAATGATTATACAAATATTTGAAAATTAGTCTTTCAAACAATTTACTGATACAGCTTAGTAATGCGATTGGTCTGTAGTTACTTACATTCCAAGATTCACCTTTCTTATAAAGTGGCATAACCCTCGATTCTTTCCATAGTGTTGGAAATAAACCTGATTCAAGGGATTTGTTAAATAAAAGATGAAAAGGGTAACTAATAGAAGATGCGATGTTTTTAAGGAGAATATTACTGATTCTATCAAATCCGTTTGCTTTTTATCAGATCAGTTATTTCCTGTTCAGAAATGATTGGCAAGGATATATGAGACGAAGATCGTTCATTAAATTCCGGTAGGTTATCGGTTGGAGTAACATTCGAAATGCTAGCAAAATAAGAATTGAATAACTTGGCTTTATCGGCGTCTGTATAGAACGTGGTGCCATTTGAGACAAGGGGAGGTAGAGGGAGAGATGAAGAGGTACCTAGAAAGTATTTCATACAGCGCCACTTATCATCATCGGAAGTATATGGATCGTTGATAACATCAGTTAACTTGACATAAAATTTACATTTCAATGATTTGATGAAATTATTAACACGATTTCGTTGAGTTTTATACTTTTTATAGTCGTCAATGTTCTTAGATTTGATTGATATTTTTCGAAGCCTATCTCCTAATCTAATAGCTTTCCTTATATCACTGTTAAACCAAGGTTTGTCTGAAGATCTAATCACTACAGACTTCTTAAGTATGCATTCATCAATAAATTTATTCCAGGTGATATAGAAATTGGTACAGGAGGAATCAATGTTAAAGTTTGTTAAAACAATTGCCCCAATTGAAATTACGAATTAGGTCATTAAGACGAACATAATCAGCCCTTGAATAAATTATAATCTCCCTACGGAAGCTATGATACGATGGAATCGAGAGATCGAGGGTGGCGTGAACTCCTTTATGATCAGAAATCTCTTTTGGAAAATCAACAGTATCGGAGAAACAAATATCAATTTCATCGTGTACAATGATAAGATCAATCAGAGTTATCAATCAAGTTATTAGATAGAAGGATATTGTTCAGACTGTTAACAGGGGTAAATAAGTCACAGTTAAAATCGCCTAATAAAATTACATTTTTAGATGAATTATACGCAAGTTCAATCGAGGCGTCAATTGACTGCCAAACTAGCTCAGGGCTATTTGGAGGTCTGTAGAAAGCACCAACTAATAAAGTTTTATGCAATACATGAATTTCTATCCAAATACTTTCCACTGATGGCGACTCTAGGTCCGGCCTGCGTTTACTTAATATGTCATTCTTGATATACAGAAGCAAACCGCCGCCATAACAATTCCTGTCCTTGCGATATGGAATCGAAAATCCGTCCCTAGCTACAAATTGGTCAGAAATGCTGTTGTCAAGGTGAGATTCGGTGAAAGCACAAACATGATGATCGTGGCATTCTTCGAATATTTCATCGAGCTTGTGACGGATGCTCCTCGCGTTCAGATGAAATAGAGATAATTTATCATATAATTTGTTCGATGAGGGACCCGGATTGAATTCGATATCACCAGAACGTATGATTCATACAAAACAAAGATATAATGAAAATAAGAGATAAAAAGTTACTCTAGAAGATACAGGGCTAATACTTGATATAAAGCCTCCCCGTAGAAATCTTCGGTAATCAAAAATATAACTAAATGTAAATATAATGATAGATCAAAGTATACCAGAAGAAAGGGGAGAAACATGAACCAAAATAAGGAATCAGTAATAAGAAAGATGATGGATGTCGAAATAGCTGGTTGTCAGAGTAAGTAAATGTTGAAGGGTGAAATTTAATAAAAGTTAATTTGTAAGTTAGTAATATTTCAGTCACAGTATTAACTAACAGTCAGTTAAAGTCACACATCACTACCTCTAAGGCCACTAAGAGCTATAATACCTACGTCGACACTTTGAAGGAGAAATTGCAATACGCCTACCAGACAGCTGCGGATGAAGTAGCCAAGAACCACCAAGGCCAGAAGGACAATTTCAATTTGAGAGCTAGATCGAATATCTTAGAACCTGGCGACAGAGTATTAGTTAGGAGACTCGCGTTTAAGGAAGGACGCCATAAAATAGCAGATAAATGGGAAGAGGAGGTTTACAAGATCATACGGAAACCTAACGAAAGTGTACCAGTCTACGATGTCACAACTGAGAATGGCGATGAGAGAGTGCGGACTTTGCATAGAAATCATCTACTACCCATCAGTTCCATTCCAGTTGTTGATCAAGTACCACCTAGACCTCAGAGACCACAACCTAAACCTAGAAGGACTAGAGCACAGGTTGCTGAACCAGTCGAGTGTGAGGGAAGTGAGGATAGTGACGAGGAGGACCCAGTGTTATTGGTGGAGTGGACGGATTACCCGGCTACAGCTAGCCCCACAGTAACACTGGAGCCAGTGGTAGATCTGAGTTCCGAGCCTGAAGACTTTCAAGTCCAGGATGATGAAGAGAGGCCAGTGACATCAGAATCGGAACCAGATGCTACGGTGGAGTCACAGTTTCCTGATAGTGTACCCCGTGAAGAGGTGACTGCTACAGTCCCTGTCATTGAGGTTCAGGCAACGGAAGTCTCTCCAGAACCACCATCTAGAAGACCAACGAGACAGACCAGATTACCATCGAGATTTACGGACTATGTTATGTCACACCAGACCGAGATAGCTACTATCAACAGGCTGCGTGCTGACTTAGCACGATCCGTATTACCAGCAGACTTTATAACAATGTCTCCAGACAGATTGAAGGTAGTTCTGGAAATGTTACCAGCATTATGTAAATCGTTATTTCCTGATGTGTTTTGAATTGGAGTGAACACAGTTTTAAGTTAGTTTTCATTTTTTTTTAAAGTTTGTATTTTGGTTTATAAGTTTTTAGTTGGATTTGTCATGTCTTGTTTTATGGATAAAGTTGGTTTAGATTTGTGAAAATGTTGGGACAACATTTCCCGAAGGAGGGGAGGATGTTGAAGGGTGAAATTTAATAAAAGTTAATTTGTAAGTTAGTAATATTTCAGTCACAGTATTAACTAACAGTCAGTTAAAGTCACACATCACTACCTCTATTTCTTCTATACTCTTTCTCTGCATCTGAGTTCTCATCACCTTAAACTTTCTACTTCTTTACCCTGAACTCTGTTAATTAGTTTTTCATTAGTGTTGTCATTCAGTTGATAGTTTTGAAGCTGATAGGACATGTTATATGGATATTTTGGGATATGGTTCTGTATTGAAGCTTCTTTGATATAGAACAATCTTGTAATTTGGATATTTGAGTATTCTTTATAATATATATTGTTTCAATATATTGTTGGATGTTTTGGATAGTTCTGATATAAGGTATGTTATAGTTTCCTAGTTTATGCTTTTTGTTTACCCTAGTAACCTGGTGTCGGCCATCTTGTAATTTTAGTCTGTCTATAACTTAGTTCCAGTTTGCATACTATATATAATATATAAATCTTACAATTACATTCAGTACTTTATTTATTCATTCTAGCATTTCTCTACATTTTATATACTGCAATACAATTCTTTTAATCTATTATTTCCAGATCCCTAGCTTGGTAAGGTACTTCACCTAATCCCAGCTCGATTTAGTTTAAAACCCCTTTATAGGGTAGGTTTCTAATGTTATATATTATTTATATTAAGTTTATTTATATTTGTCTCTATGCATAGTTTAGTTAGTTTCATATATTTCATATGATTATGGTGTAGTTTATGCATAGATATGTTTTCATTCTTTTATTATTATAAGAATATATAAGTATTCTGTTTTAACTGTATATACCTTCCTGATTGTAATGTTATTATTTGTACTTTCAGGGTTTTTGTTTATGTTAATAAAGCCTATCTTTATAATTGAACCCTTGGTGTGGTCACTTCCCTGAACCCGATCACCCCCCTCGACAACATAAACATTAAACACATTTAAATACAAACAAACTATGAACAAAAAGGAATAGGAAAACATAAGAGAAAAAGGGGGAAAAGTAGGCGCCGTCAAATTAGGTAAATAATTTCGAGTAAAAACATGAAGTATAGATATCGCTTTTTGTTCAAATCACTTATCGAAGATGATAGTTAAAAAAAATACAATTGAAAAGTAAAGTTATGAAATGCATAAGAGTAAAAACCAAATAGAAAGTAGTCTATTGCCATCCAGAGTTCGCCTGTCTATAACTAAAAAGGGAGCATGGGGGACGAGAATGGCAGGACTGGATGACAGAGGCTATACGATCGAAGCGGTTATTCTTAGGTCTATTGCAGATAGAGTGAGGTAACTGTAATTACTATCTTACAATAGCGATTAAAAATATAATTGAGAATGAACAATATTAAATCACACAAAAAAAAACCCAAAAAAACTCAGGATACATAAAGTAAAGAAAAGTTCAGAACGGATAACATTCGTTAACTTGGATCACGACGATGATATGTGAGAAATATTGTAGGTACTTGTCATTAAGAAACCACCAAACCGTGTATAGGACTCGGACCACTAAAACATTTTATGCTAATGATTGTATACGAATTGAATCCGTTCTATTTTTAGAAATCCTCTTTCTCCCTTCCTTTGGGGGTGTTTAAGAAAGTTTTCAACGAGATTTCTGGAAAAAGTTCTAGAAGGTTGAATTTTGTGATTTAACATGGAAATAGATGGCAAATGAATTATAATTAAAGGTACACTACTGGCACAATAAAAATTTCAGAAAAGATTTAATAAATTTACAGAAATCCCTCGTATGTTTTTTTTTCACTTCACAAAGAGTTAAACTTAGGCTTTGAATGTATGTTGAAGTGAAAATGCAGAGGGAGCCTGCAAAAGTATTTGGCAATTAGTAGAAGCTCTCTCAAAACGAAAATCGAAAGTGAGAGAGAACGCCTTACTAATAACTTACAAAAAGTAACTTTTAATAAAATACAATTTAATAAATTACAGATGAGTTTCCTTAATCATTAGTGATAAATTAATTATGCAAACTATGTAGCCATAAAAAAAAGACAAAAAAAAAAAAACAAACAATATATAGCGGGATTGCTATATCCACAATGAGACGTTCATTGTGTTTTAAGGGTTCTTGACTTGTTATAAATAATTCAATTCCTATATATAAGTTTAATACAACACGTTATTTAAACAATCATCAATTAATCAATATAATAATAAATAGCAACTGGCAGGTACATTTAATGCTTGTCTGGTACAACTGCGATGAATCTACATCGACGTTAGTTTATATAGGTGAAGTTGTTTACTGGTATAATCTTCTGATTGGTTAATTATGCACGTGCGCTTCATAACAACTTTAGCCTCGTTGTCATACTGATGTGTGTTCGGCTAGCGTCAATATTTAGTTGATAACCATCTGGATAATCGTAGTTGACTGTCATGATAATCGTGTATTCAGATAGTCTTATTTGTGACCGTCTGGTTAATCTTAACAGTTATAAGGGAAATTACCATTCCCGTAACAAATGCACCAGGCTCCACATATTCAAATGCACAAAAAATAGGGATGCACACACACATCAAGGACACGGGGGAAGCTTAGAATTAAGGTCATCAATTCTCTCTAGTTTGAATTTGAAGTCATTATGACCAAGAACAAAGATTTTACCATTGCTGAACCACGCAGACTTTACTCGACGACTATTTCTAGCTGAATCCAGAAGTTTCACATTTTCGACTGTCATGTCTTCCACAATAACAAGACCAGTGCCTTTGAGGTTTTTCCTTTTAGATAGGACAAGAAATCTTTCATCGCGGCATATGAATCTCACAATAATACCCCTGGGCGGGAAATTGTAGTATTCGAACCCGAAACTCTCCGTTTAGGTTCACCTACTCTGTGGGCGGCATCAATATTAATTTCCCTCGTAATACCCAGTTTCTCACGGAATAGATTTTTAGCAATGGTAACACAATCTTCTCCGTCTGATTCGACAGCCCCAAAAATGCGAATATGGGCCTTCCTCGCATACTGTTCAAGATTATTTATTTCAGAGTAAAGTTTGTCTAATTCCACAGCCTTTGCATCCAGTTTATTTTGCAAATCAGTTAGTTGATCGTAAAACTGGTCGTGAGTTATACTAACAGAGTGGAGTGGCTCTTCAATTTGACACATACGGTCATCCAAACATTTTAATCGACCATCAACATACAGTCTAAAGTTTTTATCAAAAAGTTCATTGCTGTACTTACTGCCACTTTAACTGCGTCTTCAATCATGCGGGTCAAGGCTTCTTTGTGCTCAAGTAAACCAGCCATTTTAACTTATGAGAGTTATTACAATAGACACACTGATATCGAGTTCATACAATACAATTCTGATCACGAATATCCATGCTAAAAACGGAAACTATAACTTCATTTTTAACGTTCAAATAAATGACCAGTGGCGCCTAATTAAACTTAAACTTCCATAATTTTTTAAGAGATCATTCGAAAAACTTCTCATTGCCGCCATCTTTCACTTTAAGTCGGTGATAAGGACTTTTATTTTGCAACGATGGCAGCAAAAATGGAATGCTGCAGATACAAACAAACTTCATGCCATTAAGCCTCTCTTGGGGGATTGGCCATCCTTCTATTGTGCCAACAGGAGAAATGAAGTTGTTTTGTGTCGCTCTCATTTCATTTATATAAATTCTTCATACATTGATGATTCTTGATTAATTAGTGAATGTGAGTCAGAATGCACAGACCACATTAATTCAACTGTTTCTTTAGTTGAAACCTTAGACTTTATTGTTAATTATGAAAAGTCTGTACTCAAACCATCTCAACAGGTTATATTTCTTGGTAATATTATTGATTCTGTTTCAAAAACTGTTATTCTCACACCCAGAACAAGGGAGCGTATGATTTCAGTATTTACTGAAACTATCAAGCTTTCAAAATCAGAGAATTGGCAATAAATAAATTGGATTAATTGTGGCCCGTTTTTCTGCAGTGGATTATGGGCCTTTGCATTATAGGAGATTATAGAGAGCTAAAATTAAGGGTTTGCAGTGTGATCAATTAACCTGCATATCAGTTGCAATGAAATTAGAATTATCTTGGTGGATTGACAACAAAAAAATGTTGTTCGTTATTCGTTTTTTACGACAAACGAAAAGCTAAAAACGAATAACAATTAACGAATAACGAAAAACAAAAGAATATTATTAAATTTTACAAAGAGGTGAATATTTATCCAGCTTAAAATTAGGAGAAAGACGCCTGAAAATTGGACTGCAAAAAGCTATTCCCCAAAACGACAAAAAAAACCCCAAAAAACAAAACAATAGCAAAATGAACAAAAAAACAATGAAAAAATGAATAACAGATTGGTTATCCAGGTTTTGGAGAACTTCACCTTAAAATTGGGATTTATAAGAAGAAACAGAGGCTATTCTGTATGTTATTCGTTCTTTGTAAGCACCAAGAGGGGATTATTCGCTATTAGGTTTCTTTTTCGTTATTCGTTTTTCGTTATTCGTTTTTCGTTTTCGTTCCATAAAAAAATGTATTATCTATTCTGATTCTCTGTCTGCATTACAAGCTATTCATAACATCCAGCTTGTGCACCTTCTAATAATCGGAGTAGTTACAGAGCTTCCGGGCCAAAAAAGGACAGTCTTTGTTGGCTCCCAGTCTACATGACATACGGGGAAATGCAGGCAGGCGGCGGCTAAGCGCTTTGTCATGGCTCACTCTATAGTTATCCACGACCTGGATTCTAGCCTGGATGCCAAACATGCAGCTATTGGTTGGCGTAGCTCAATGCAAGCTGTCCACTTCAAACATGCAGGCTATTGGTTGGCGTAGCTCGATGCAAGCTGTCCACTTCAAACATGCAGGCTATTGGTTGGCGTAGCTCGTCCCTTTTACAGTGCACAGCAACAATGTCCACTTCAAACATGCAGTCTATTGGTTGGCGTAGCTCGATGCACGCTGTCCACTTCAAACATGCAGTCTATTGGTTGGCGTAGCTCGATGCAAGCTGTCCACTTCAAACATGCATGCTATTGGTTGGCGTAGCTCAATGCAAGCTGTCCACTTCAAACATGCAGGCTATTGGTTGGCGTAGCTCAATGCAAGCTGCCCACTTCAAACATGCATGCTCAGTCAGCACTCGATTTATTATCCAGGACACTCTCTCGTCCCCTTTTACCGTGGAAACACAACAACAATATATCAAGTAATCAAAAACTCTAAAACTCTGTGATAGTAAGGTCATAATCTTATCGTAATTATCTTGTCTTGGGTTCCATTGATAAATCACTATTAACGTCATGTTTGAGTCCTGAGTTTTGTTTTAATTGCCGGAACCACAGCAGTCAGAAAGTGGAAGAGAATTGGTGTTAATGGATGTCAAGGTATACCTGATATACATACACAGATTGGACAACCTATTTACAATCCCTTTAAAACCTACATCTCTGATAAGGAAGGTTTTAAATAGGTATTACGTGCAGTATGTAAGATAACAGGTATTTATTAATCAATAAATCATTCACGATAACGATAAGATTACAAGATTTCAATGTTAGAATATACGCAGTTATATTCAATTGTCTAAAGCTTCGTTTACACGATTTAACATTGGTGCAAAATGTCGTTATTCATACGCTCGTGTAAAAATCTTTGATCGTATAGGCTTTCCAGTCCACCCAGCTGTAAATGGGTACGGATAATCAGGGAAAGATCAATGTCAAGAGGTTTGGCCAAGGACCAGGGGATCCCGGTCACGGCGGACCTGTGAATCTGTTATCCTTGTAAAATTTAGTTGTATTTTTTCCCAATAGGTATGACCTTGTTCAGTCCTTCCTAACAATGATGGTGATATTTAAATTAAGTATCAATCTATAACAAATCAGCTACCGTATAGATGTCATCCTCCTGCCTTTCCATGTGACTTGACTTTCAAATTGGAGAAGGGTATATTATTGAAGAAAATGTAGACAGTTATTGATATTACTAGATTAATTAGTCTGTACCAGGATAACCCGTGACTTTACAATACTTTAACAATTAACGGCCCCATCTTTGTTAATAATTGATAAAAGAAAGTTAAATCTATGCGTAAGAAATTTCTGAAGCTGGCCTGGTCTGTTAGCTGTTACTCACTCAATAATAATCATACATCATCATACAAATGTTGGATCATGTTTGATGATGTTTGACAGTGGAGACAGAAACCCACAACAAGCTTCAAACTGGTCATACAAATGTATAGTGATGTTTGAACAAATGTATGATCGTGTAGACGGGCCATAAGATAGTATATTAAGAATAATAATATATTTCCCTGTAGAAACTGTATAACTGATATTGAGGTCAAGGCGTTGATCACGTCATTTTATTTTTAGAAATTTGGAAAATTTAAACTTTATAACAATATCATTGGTTAAAATCGTGTATGACGTCACATGGTTGTTTCCCTAAAGAACTATACTTTCAGTATCTATTCAACTATAAAAGTGTTTGACGCCTCTATTCTAATCATTTACACCTCGGATCGTCATACTAACAATATTATTCTACAATTCTTATTCTACCATAGTTTATACATCGACTAGAATCGGAACTTATTTTAAAGATAGAAATAAGGTAAGTGTTTTAGATATTCAACTAGAATCGGAACTTATTTTAAAGATAGAAATAAGGTAAGTGTTTTAGATATTCAACTAGAATCTGATCTAAGTTTTAAGATAGAAATAAGGTAAGTGTTGTAGATATTCAACTAGAATCTGATCTAAGTTTTAAGATAGAAATAAGGTAAGTGTTGTAGATATTCAACTAGAATCTGATCTAAGTTTTAAGATAGAAATAAGGTAAGTGTTGTAGATATTCAACTAGAACCTGATCTAAGTTTTAAGATAGAAATAAGGTAAGTGTTGTAGATATTCAACTAGAATCTGATCTAAGTTTTAAGATAGAAATAAGGTAAGTGTTGTAGATATTCAACTAGAATCTGATCTTAGTTTTAAGATAGAAATAAGGTAAGTGTTGTAGATATTCAACTAGAATCTGATCTTAGTTTTAAGATAGAAATAAGGTAAGTGTTGTAGATATTCAACTAGAATCTGATCTAAGTTTTAAGATAGAAATAAGGTAAGTGTTGTAGATATTCAACTAGAATCTGATCTTAGTTTTAAGATAGAAATAAGGTAAGTGTTGTAGATATTCAACTAGAATCTGATCTAAGTTTTAAGATAGAAATAAGGTAAGTGTTGTAGATATTCAACTAGAATCTGATCTAAGTTTTAAGATAGAAATAAGGTAAGTGTTGTAGATATTCAACTAGAACCTGATCTAAGTTTTAAGATAGAAATAAGGTAAGTGTTGTAGATATTCAACTAGAATCTGATCCAAGTTTTAAGATAGAAATAAGGTAAGTGTTGTAGATATTCAACTAGAATCTGATCTAAGTTTAAAGATAGAAATAAGGTAAGTGTTGTAGATATTCAACTAGAATCTGATCTAATTTTTAAAATAGAAATAAGGTAAGTGTTGTAGATATTCAACTAGAATCTGATCTAAGTTTTAAGATAGAAATAAGGTAAGTGTTGTAGATATTCAACTAGAATCTGATCTAAGTTTTAAGATAGAAATAAGGTAAGTGTTGTAGATATTCAACTAGAATCTGATCTAAGTTTTGAGATAGAAATAAGGTAAGTGTTGTAGATATTCAACTAGAATCTGATCTAAGTTTTAAGATAGAAATAAGGTAAGTGTTGTAGATATTCAACTAGAATCTGATCTAAGTTTAAAGATAGAAATAAGGTAAGTGTTGTAGATATTCAACTAGAATCTGATCTAAGTTTTAAGATAGAAATAAGGTAAGTGTTGTAGATATTCAACTAGAATCTGATCTAAGTTTTAAGATAGAAATAAGGTAAGTGTTGTAGATATTCAACTAGAATCTGATCTAAGTTTAAAGATAGAAATAAGGTAAGTGTTGTAGATATTCAACTAGAATCTGATCTAAGTTTTATGATAGAAATAAGGTAAATGTTTTTTTGTTTAAACATAATTTATTGCAAATAGTACAAATGGATTGAGCACAAGTTACAAAACTTAGAATAAACTCTTTCCACAAAATAAGTGGAACAAGAAGGCAGAAAATTAGTTATAATATTCCAAAATACAAAATATAATATAGGGTAAACTAAACAATGTATAAAGAGGAACTGTGCAGAAAAAAAACATTTGGACGAAACTACACTTGAAAAATCTATGTATGTAATTTAAATAAATAAATATATGTAAATGAAAATGAAAAAAACTCAACTGATAAGGAAATAATACACGCATTCATTGAGAAAAAAACTTCGAGAAAAACGGCAAGTTGACTTAAAGGGGCCCAGGCTTGATTTTTAGGGGTCGTTTTGGGCCTTTGTTACATTTAAACAGTCGTCAGAAATACTCAAGCTCTAAGAAAATCGCAAAATACCTTGAAATATACCTCAAACAAAAAATTTCACTTTTCATTTTTTTCCGTGCTGTACGCGGCTGGTCTCCAGTCAGTCTGAAAATTGTGTGTCCTGTTGACAAAGTCTACAATTGAAAATACGTTGTAGTCTATTTATATAGATGACAGCTATTGCACGACGGGAAGGATAACTCTTTGACTATCAAGACGAACCGTTTTCCAATATGGCGGGACGTTCGTAATTTCATACGACATTATGACTTTCAAACACGGATAATTATGTATACACATGGATTTGAAGGCTCAAATTTCAAAGGTAAGCTCTGTAGACTATTTCTGATTAGCTAACCAAAAGATTTCATGTGTTTGAGGCTGTCGGATGATTGTCCGAAACAAATGAAGCCTGGTCCACTTTAATGTATTTTTGCACATAGTGAAATAATTGGATGTTGGGTTTAGTGTCAAGAATTTCACTACCCCATAGGATGGTATTGAGGTCAAGGTATATCAGAGAGCAATGGATATTGATATCATGGAATAGGGTGCGTCTTTGTTCACTATACAAAGGACATTGAAAAAAGTAATGGGATGCTGATTCTAGAGGATGTCCGCAACGTGTATTGTCAATAACACCAATTTTAATTATGTCACATTTAAGACTACTGCATCCATGGCGTAGCCTAGTGTGCATTATGTTAGATCGTAAAGGTTGTAGATATTCAACTAGAATCTGATCTTAGTTTTAAAATAGATATACTAGGCCTACTGCTCTTTAATTTCACCAACGTTTCAATTCACATACAGGAATCTTTATCAAGTTATACAATAATAGATATAGTAACTTTAGATAAATAAGACCACTATTATAGATATACTACTTCACTTTAATTTAAGCAACGTTTCAACTCACATACAGCAATCTTTATCAAGTTATACAATAATAGATATAGTAACTTTAGATAAATAAGACCACTATTATAGATATACCACTTCTCTTTAATTTAAGCAACGTTTCAACTCACATACAGCAATCTTTATCAAGTTATACAATAATAGATATAGTAACTTTAGATAAATAAGACCACTATTATAGATATACCACTTCACTTTAATTTAAGCAACGTTTCAACTCACATACAGCAATATTTATCAAGCGAATTAAACAGGTCATTTAAAGCTTAGAAATAAGGTAGTTTTAAACATGTATTATCGGCATGCCACTTTCAATATATAGTATCGGACGTGCCCCTTAATTTTGAATTAAAAACCCAGGTGAAAATAAGGTTATAATTCATGTAGTTAGTTTTTAATTAAAAACTTTAATTTCCACCCAGGTGAAATTCACAGCTTTAACCTCAAAATAATACTGGTGATAATCAAAAAGTTATTTAAATATTACAGTGTACGGTGGTTTACATACGACATCATTCACTAATTATCACCTAATTTTCATCTTAGTGTAAATAATAATCACCTAGGTAAAAATTAAAGATTTTAATTCAAAATAAAAAAGTGAATTATGTCGTATGTGAGCCAGCCTTCTACAAAGGCTATATATCACTGCTAGAAGCAGGTTAAAGGGAAGTAGATACTACACCTATAGGAAAGAAACGGGGGGAGCTAAATCTGGACCTGTGCGCTAACAGCCACCTAAAGATACCTCGGTAAGACGTAAAACGCCATTAATTTCTTCTTATTTAAAACCTAGAGGTTGAAGTTGGAGGGTTAATAGTAGTTAACCTAAACAATTCAACTGTTGTGTTGATAATAGCAACAATATCAAAAGTTAGTTTCAGTTAATAATATATTGAACAAGGGAGTGATGTAAATATTATAAATAGTATTTCAAATACAATGTAAATATATTGATTGATAAAATGACATACAAAGATACCAACCGGTGCCATCATGTTACGTGAGTCACATAACTATGAGATACCTGAATGAAATTATTGAGTATTTGTGTATATCGTAAATTGTAAATATTCTTTACTGTGTATTGTATCTCTTTACTATGTAATATAAACTGTTACGAATAAATATTATTAAATTAGTAATTCAATACCAGCCGGTGCCATCAGAGATTTCACATAACTATCAATAATTCTAAACCAATCCGTGGTTAGGACCACGTGATACATGATTGACAGATGGGTTAGGACCACGTGATACATGATTGACAATCCGCTCACTAGATGTTTCCGTGTACTAGATGTAAATAATCAGTTATCGAGAAATGCAGACGACATCTTTGACCGAATCATCTAGTCGCTCACTGCCTTGAAAGGTACATATTATCCCACAAATGTCTTTTACTTTACAAAATTTACTGTTTTCAAAGGTCTAAAGGAAGTATTACAAAATTTCGTGTTGTCAACAGTCTTGGTCGTCTGTCTCTAAAATACGTAGTATTATTATTTAGAGTCAACATGTCGGTCTAACGACATGTCAAATAAAGTTGATAGATTTTATTGATTCAATTCAGAAATAGAAACGACGATACGAAAATCAGGTACCAAGTATACAACAGTTAAACATTTAAGGTAAACTCATCAGAAAAAAGGAACCAGGATTATTCGGACTAAAGATCCTTTTCGGGGAAACTAAACGGCCTAAAATTAGAAAAAAACTCCTACAAAAGTTATTTCATGTGAAGTGACAGTCAAGCGAATGTTGATAAAATGAAGCGGCCTACTTTCATTTTTTGACTAGTTTTTTATGGTCATGATATATTGATTTTTGTACAGAAACTATTAATTAGTGAATTAGCGACTTCGGTTCTTATGTTTTAATCTCTCTTCATTATATTTCAGGTCTCACTTCTTGGCTGTTTAAAAAACTTTAACAACATGGCTGGGTGTTTTCACGATCAAGAAGAATTTGAATCAGATCTGACGATAGAAGTGGCGAGAGAAGGAGATATATTAGAGGATGGTCAAGGTTTAGATGAGAGGAAGTGTAAAAAGAATCCTGGACATCGAGATTTCATTCCCTTTAAAGATTTAACTTTAGAACATTTACCTAATGGATACAAAAATACAAAAACATTAGATTTGATAAAACAGAAAGGAAGCCAAGTTGTGAGACTAGTGGTAGGAAGGAATTTAGGATCTGGGTTTGTGTATAGAGATAGAGATGATAACCAATATTATATAAACACTAATAATCATGTTGTTAAAACGGAGGCTGATGTGAAAAATTGTACTGTCGAGTTTCATTACGATGATGACAGTAGGTCGAGTGTAATCACTAGTACAGGAGTGAAACTTGTAGAGACAGATCCTTATAGAGATTTCACAAGATTCACATTCCATCCTGTACCTGATTTTTTACATCAACTAGACTATGGTGATAATAGACAGCCATATGTTAATATAATGTTAAAAAATAATCAAATTGAATCGTGTGTAGCATTACCATCACTGAGTGACTCGTATTTATCTGTATTAAACCTAAACAGTTCCGACATCTATTTGATGTTTCTTTCATATTCTGATGGTTCTATCGGATACTTCAATAGCTGTTATTTAAAATTTAAACCAACTCCTTCAAATATACAGGAGTTAACTTCTGTAGAAGTTTATATAGATGAGGATGATGGTGAAACTAGAAAGATAAGGGGTGATGTAGTAAAATTTGGTAATGATGTTGTTATTAAAGTATCAGACTCTATTACCCAAGATAAAGTTAAGAAATGTAGAGTTGTGTTGAATGATGAAGTTATTGGTCGTGGGACTCGATTGTATTTCAAACAATATAAATATAACGATTTTTACAGTTTTAGTGGGATTGATGAAGATTGGGGTGATAAGGATGTGTGGGAATTTAACTTTCACCCTAAAAAAGTAAGTGAAGATAGAATTGTGTCAGATGAAGTGTGTTGTATTGGCCACCCTCATGGTGGAATCAAACACATAACTTTCGGACGACTATTGGGAGAGTCACTAGAAAAGTTCGATAATCAACTTCGACATATTATAGACCCACAATCAGACTGTCAGTGTAAGGAAGTTTGTTGTGTAAATTATTCATGTAAAACTTGTCCTGGATCTAGTGGATCTCCAGTAATACCACTGTGGAAGTTGGATATTGATTTATATTTTACTCATTTTATGGGTGAAAGAGTAAACAGAGTAATCAATGGTGAACAGATAGAAAATATAAACAGAGCCTGGATTCCCGGTTTAGAGTTGAACAGGTAAAAGTTTTCTTTCTCTAGTTTCTGATGTCCAGTTTCATAGATTTTTCTCTTTTTCTCAAAATATTTAGTTTAAATAATGATTAAAGATGACATGACATCAATTCTTACTCCAATTGAATTTTAAAATGTTTTACGATGTCAAAAAACCTTTCAACATTCAAACTTTGATAAAATAAGACGATCGTTTTTTCGCGACTTTGTTGTACTGAATTAATTCAAGGTAGTTGCTAAATTCTACATTTAGAAACTTTCAATCGTACAATTTCCGAATCCTTTTAGCCATTGTTTTTAATCATGAAATTGGCTAATTCTTACTTCAATATTTATTTTTCAAAACGTTTCTCAAAGACAAACAACCCTTCACAATTAATTCTAAAATTAAACGACGAAATCTGTGATTGATGGACCTTGAACTTGAACTGGTAGTGACTCAATAATACACAAAGAAACTGACGATCGACTGGTGCCGATTAACTTTTCTCTTTTTAATTATTTTCATCCACAATTAATAAAGAACACAACCAAACGATATTTTCATATTTTCTATAAATGTGATAATTTTTCTAACTTTTAACAGTCAAAACAATAGAGTTATATAGAAACTAGAGTCTACACTTATCATGTTACCGTGGACCGATAAGGAACCTTATACGCCATCATGATTCCTGGAACTTCGCTTGACGTTGAATCTTGACCTACTTAATGTTTTGTTCACAAAATGCCTGAAAGTTGTTGTTTTTACGGTCGTTTTAACATGAGAAAGAAAGGAAATGGCTTAGAATTTTCATAGTCAAGTCTATTATCAGGATTTGTCGCCTCGTTCAGACAAATTTGGTTTTTTCTATGAAAGCTGTGACTAGGCCTAGACCTACTGTCTAATAATATTTTTAAACTAGAATTGCTTACAATTATGAACGTATTTCGAGAGCCTTAAAATATTATATAGGCTAAAGTTGCAATGACCTACATCTAGACAATATATTGAATATCATTTGACCTAGTTTTCAAAGTCATAAAATAATTAGGTCACACCTTCCGTAACGGTTAATGATGGCGAAAATATGAAAATTATCAATTTTTGCTGTATTTAAGTACACTTATCTCTATGAATTTTTTAAGTAAGCCAAATTAAAAAATATCTACTCGTAGACAATATATTGAATATTATTTGACCTAATTTTCAAGGTCATAGATTAAGTGGGTCACACCTTCCGTACCCGTTAAAGTGACCTAATTTTGAAAAAATCGAAATTTAAATAATTCGAAAGAAAATACGAAATTTGAAAATCGGTCTCCAAGAAAAGGTAGATAATGTTCCATTGTATCTATGTGCTAAATTTCATCAAAATCGGTCTATCAGTAGTGTCTGAATTTCGGATTTAAGAATTGTAACGAAAATTCAAAATGGCGGCCGATATGGCAGCTTGACCTAATTATTTAGGTCAAATCAATTACTATTGACAAGTTTTTTATAAAACAGTTTTCACTTTTCACCTAGCAGTTATAGACCGGAAGTTACGTAATTACGTCATTTAGGCTAAACCGGAAGTGGAATTTTTTTTTCACATTTTTTCAAAAATTATAAACATATCGCCTATCAACTGGTAAAGTTTCAAAATTTTACCATTTATATTAAAGGAGTAATCACGGTCTGAAATTTTTGCCGATGACCCTTGAATATTGAATTGCAAATCGTGGGTAAAATATTTAACCTAATTGCATAAAACCTATAATTGTTAGTTGACTAAAGATCCTTTTCGGGGAAGCTAAACGGCCTAAAATTAGTAAAAACTCCTACAAAAGTGATTTTATGTGAAGTGACAGTCAAGCGAATGTTGATAAAATGAAGCGGCCTACTTTCATTTTTTGACTAGTTTTTTATGGTCATGATATATTGATTTTTGTACAGAAACTATTAATTAGTGAATTAGTGACGTCGGTTCTTATGTTTTAATCTCTCTTCATTATATTTCAGGTCTCACTTCTTGGTTGTTAAAAAACTTCAACAAAATGGCTAGGTGTTATCACGATCAAGAAGAATTTGAATCAGATCTGACGATAGAAATAGCGAGAGAAGGAGACATATTAGAGGATGGCCAAGGTTTAGATGAAAAGAAGTGTAAAAAGAATCCTGGACATCAAGATTTCATTCCCTTTAAAGATTTAACTTTAGAACATTTACCTTATGGATACAAAAATACAAAAACATTAGATCAGATAAAACAGAAAGGGAGCCGAGTTGTGAGACTAGTGGTAAGGAGAAGACCATTAGGGTCTGGGTATGTGTATAGAGAGAATAACCAATATTGTATAGAGACTAATAATCATGTTGTTAAAACGGAGGATGATGTGAAAAATTGTACTGTCGAGTTCCATTACGATGGTGACAGCAGGTCGAGTGTAATCACTAGTAGAGGAGTGGAACTTGTAGATACATGTCCTTATAGAGATAGAACGATATTCACATTCCATCCTGTACCTGATTTTTTACATCAACTAGACTATGATGATAATAGACAGCCAAATATTAATATAATGTTAAAAAATAATCAAATTAAATCGTGTCTAGCAACTCCATCACCGAGTGACTCGTATTTATCTCCATTAAACCTAAACAGTTCCGACATCTACTTGATGTTTCTTTCATATCCTGATGGTTTTATCGGATACTTCAATAGCTGTTATTTAAAATTTAAACCCTTTCCCTTTCCCAAATTATACAGGATTTAAACCCTTCTGAAAGAAGTTTATATAGATGAGGATGATGGTGAAACTAGAAAGATAAGGGGTGATGTAGTAAAATTTGGTGATGATGTTGTTATTAAAGTATCAGACTCTATTACCCAAGATAAAGTTAAGAAATGTAGAGTTGTGTTGAATGATGAAGTTATTGGTCGTGGGACTCGATTGTATTTCAAACAATGTAAATTTAAAGATTTTTACAATTTAAGAGGGATTGATGAAGAAAATCTTGATTATGATTTGTGGGAATTTAACTTTCACCCTAAAAAAGTAAGTGAAGATAGAATTGTGTCAGATGATGTGTGTTGCATTGGCCACCCTCATGGTGGAATCAAACACATAACTTTCGGACGAGAATTGGGAGAGTCACTAGAAAAGTTCGATAATCAAGGTCGACATATTGAGGACCCACAACCAGACTGTCTGTGTAAGGAGGTTTGTTGTGTAAATTATTCATGTAAAACTTGTCCTGGATCTAGTGGATCTCCGGTATTTACGCTGTGGAACTTGGATAGTCATTTTAATCGTACTCATTTTATGGGTAAAAGAGTAAATAATGGTGAACAGATAGAAAATATAAACAAAGCCTGGGTTCCCGGTTTCGACTTTAAACGGTAAAAGTTTTCTTTCTCTAGTTTCTGATGTCCAGTTTCATAGATATTTCTCTTTTTCTCAAAATATTTAGTTTAAATAAAGATTAAAGATGACATGACATCAATTCTTACTCCAATTAATTTTTAAAAATATTTTACGATGTCAAAAAACCTTTCAACATTCAAACTTTGATAAAATAAGACGATCGTTTTTTCGCGACTTTGTTGTACTGAATTAATTCAAGGTAGTTGCTAAATTCTACATTTAGAAACTTTCAATCGTACAATTTCCGAATCCTTTTAGCCATTATTTTTAATCATGAAATTGGCTACTTCTTACTTCAATATTTATTTTTCAAAACGTTTCTCAAAGACAAACAACCCTTCACAATTAATTCTAAAATTAAACGACGAAATCTGTGATTGATGGACCTTGAACTTGAACTGGTAGTGACTCAATAATACACAAAGAAACTGACGATCGACTGGTGCCGATTAACTTTTCTCTTTTTAATTATTTTCATCCACAATTAATAAAGAACACAACCAAACGATATTTTCATATTTTCTATAAATGTGATAATTTTTCTAACTTTTAACAGTCAAAACAATAGAGTTATATAGAAACTAGAGTCTACACTTATCATGTTACCGTGGACCGATAAGGAACCTTATACGCCATCATGATTCCTGGAACTTCGCTTGACGTTGAATCTTGACCTACTTAATGTTTTGTTCACAAAATGCCTGAAAGTTGTTGTTTTTACGGTCGTTTTAACATGAGAAAGAAAGGAAATGGCTTAGAATTTTCATAGTCAAGTCTATTATCAGGATTTGTCGCCTCGTTCAGACAAATTTGGTTTTTTCTATGAAAGCTGTGACTAGGCCTAGACCTACTGTCTAATAATATTTTTAAACTAGAATTGCTTACAATTATGAACGTATTTCGAGAGCCTTAAAATATTATATAGGCTAAAGTTGCAATGACCTACATCTAGACAATATATTGAATATCATTTGACCTAGTTTTCAAAGTCATAAAATAATTAGGTCACACCTTCCGTAACGGTTAATGATGGCGAAAATATGAAAATTATCAATTTTTGCTGTATTTAAGTACACTTATCTCTATGAATTTTTTAAGTAAGCCAAATTAAAAAATATCTACTCGTAGACAATATATTGAATATTATTTGACCTAATTTTCAAGGTCATAGATTAAGTGGGTCACACCTTCCGTACCCGTTAAAGTGACCTAATTTTGAAAAAATCGAAATTTAAATAATTCGAAAGAAAATACGAAATTTGAAAATCGGTCTCCAAGAAAAGGTAGATAATGTTCCATTGTATCTATGTGCTAAATTTCATCAAAATCGGTCTATCAGTAGTGTCTGAATTTCGGATTTAAGAATTGTAACGAAAATTCAAAATGGCGGCCGATATGGCAGCTTGACCTAATTATTTAGGTCAAATCAATTACTATTGACAAGTTTTTTATAAAACAGTTTTCACTTTTCACCTAGCAGTTATAGACCGGAAGTTACGTAATTACGTCATTTGAGGCTAAACCGGAAGTGGAATTTTTTTTTCACATTTTTTCAAAAATTATAAACATATCGCCTATCAACTGGTAAAGTTTCAAAATTTTACCATTTATATTAAAGGAGTAATCACGGTCTGAAATTTTTGCCGATGACCCTTGAATATTGAATTGCAAATCGTGGGTAAAATATTTAACCTAATTGCATAAAACCTATAATTGTTAGTTGACAAATACATTGAAGTTTTCAAATCTGAAAATCCGGTCAAAATCGAACTGAAAATAAACTTGCTAAAGCAAAAAAACCTGAACTTCCGGTTCTCACTTCCTGTCAGAGATAGAACTTCCGGTTTTGTTTTATTTGATAATAGAAATCATTCTAAGATCAACTGTAGATTTAGAATTTCTGCACCTTTTACCAGTTTGTCTGCAAACTCATCCAAGAATTACAAAAAAAAAAAAAAAAAAAAAAAAAATAATCCGAACGATTACAATACGTTTTCGCCAAAGTCGAAATACGTAATAAAAATAACCGGTAGCCTATAAAAATAAAAATTAGACCTTATAATTGGACTTGATCTATGTTGGCTATTTTTGATAAATGAAATGTTTAATTCCAAATTTCTGTTTAAAGACCAAGAATTATATTTGTTCCAAGTAAACATCATGTTGTTTGTAGTGAACACTTCCACAAAAAGGATTATGTCAGGGGTGGGTATTTTAGTACTGTCACAAATAGACCTAGCAGGCCTTTATACTAAGGTGGATATATATTACCTAGTATATCAATCTTTATAATAAACGTGTAAATGAATTAAAGATATGAGATATCAGACAACCATATCTCTACAGGTAATATCTCCTGTAAACGTTCATTAGTCTACAGTTTTAACCTAATATTTGACCTAATTTGACATGTAGATCTACTGAAAAACTCCTCCAGTTTTTAACAGATTGGAATGTGGATGTAGAACGTTGAGGCAATGGGAGTCACGTGATAAGTGTGGACTCTTTCTAACTCTATCACTGACTGTCATATTAAAGGGGGCCAGGCTTTATTTGTTTCGGACAATTATCTGACAGCCTCAAACACATGAAATCTTTTAGTTAGCTAATCAGAAATAGTCTACAGAGCTTACCTTTGAAATTTGAGCCTTAAAGAAATTACGAACGTCCCGCCATATTGGAAAACGGTTCGTCTCAATAATCAAAGAGTTATCCTTCCCATCGTGCAATAGCGGTCATCTATATAAATAGACTACAACGCATTTTTCAATTGTAGACTTTGTCAACAGGACACACAATTTTCAGACTGACTGGAGACCAGCCGCATACAGCACGGAAAAAAAAATGAAAAGTGAAATTTATTGTTTGAGGCATATTTCAAGGTATTTTGCGATTTTCTCAGAGCTTGAATATTTCTGAGGACTGTTTAAATGTAACAAACGAGCCCTAAAAATCAAGCCTGGGCCCCTTTAACTATAATCATTACATTTTATTTCAGTGCAAGTATCATCATTTTTTAAAAACGTTTATTTTCCAAAAGTCAGGCTAGCATTTTGTTTTACTCTTATGACCCATTAATTGATAAATTTATTTTCATTTTTAGTGAAAGAGATAAAGAAATTATCATATTATAATAATAATGATATAATTTAATGATTTTTTTGACTTTAAGGTCTATGTTAGAAGTTTAACAATGGTGAACTCAATTTTAACCCTGTACCAGTGCCTTCTGTTGAATAGTAACTTGTTAACTTTCAACCACCCTAATCTCTATTACTGAGATTTTCTAAAAATGTTTAATCCCGAGCAATCTAACATAGGCTAGACCTACTACTGTCCTGTAAACCTTTGATTTCGTTACTTTCCTTGTCAACTTTTCAAACATATGAGATAGAAGTTTTACTGTTTCTAGAATCAACAAACTTGTGACAATGCTAGTAACACCTAATAAAAAAGTGTAAGAAAATGTTAAATGCGATTTGTCAAAATGAAAAAGTTGTGTCTAGGAAAGTTGATAAAATCAAAACCTGGTCCAAATAAGAAATTACTTTCTATCTACATTGAGCTCTGAAATGAATTTTGAGTTTTATTTTTTTATGAATTGAAATATATCAATTTAAAAATAGTATCGAGAGCTTTGGGTTGATGAAAATGTTGACCACTGCAGAAAGGTATTATTTATAAACATCATTGTCAGTCTAAAAATGGGTCATTTTCACATGTATTTTTCGGGAGAGAAGTTTGTCTATTTCGAATTAAAAATCATTAAACCTAATATTTCTATGGACTAAGATAAATGGCATACAGTTGAAAATGTTATTTTGAATATTTATGAAATGAGAAAAAAATTCAATTCAAAGTTCAATGTAGAGAGTAAATAATGTTAAAATTTGACGTATGAATGAATTTGACTTTAGAATTTCTGGGAACTACAGTTTTGACAACTCGAACCAGACCTACTTTTATTTTTTATAATATATAGACTAACTTAGAAAGAAAAGAAACTTGGACCAATGTTTATGGCGGGGAATGTGTGTCAATATTAAATGCTATGTAGATAATGCTTATTACATGTTCAATGTCGTAAATGTAAGAAGTTAATGCAATATGTTGAATGTAACGATGTTAAACCAATGCAGCTAATGAAAAATAATTGTATTCTTCTTCACTGGTACATTGAAATTAAACATTAGCATTTTCTCATTAAACGAAGTGAAAACTTCATTAGGCAAGTTTAACAAATTGTCCAGTATCCAGTGCCGCAAATTGTCTACAAGGCTGCTTGAAACTAAAGGCCAGTGTGACAAATGAAAGACATGAATTCCAAATCTAGTCAATAAAGGAAACGGCGACAATTCAACGGGCTGAAGTTGTCCCTCATACAACTAATTGTTCAGTGGCCTGAGTCCTAATTATTTCCGACACATTGAATAAAGAGTATAAAATCTTTTGAAAATGAAATTGGCAAATGAATGAGTTTTACGTCCTCTTTGTCAATTGGCTAATGAGAGCAACCCTGCAGTTAATAGGGAAATTTTCCAAGACAGAGCATTAGCCTTCTTTTCGATTTACAACTGTCGAGGGATTTTAAGTCACAGCCTGTGACACGGGCAATAATTTTTGTAATTGTTGATTTTCTATATGGTCGTAAATTTTTGTACTTTTGTGTATTGTTTAGAGATTTATGACAATCTGTAGAATTTAGGCTTGTATTAGTAAATGGCAATGACAAATTTACTCTATCTCAAACAAACTGTCAGTGTAATTTGTAAAGTGCTGTTAAGAACACGTGATATGAATAATAATTTTTTTATTTCATGATGAACTCAGTCTTTGGTAACTGATATTATTTAATTTCTAGGGGCCGGTTTCTAGTTGTCATTGGTTTAGGATTATGACACTCGGTTAATCTATTATAGTGCTTGTAAAATGGATGAAGGGAGTCTGGTATTATGAAATCACAGTCTCATTTGTAGTCATATACAACCACACTGCAACAAATGTCGCTCTTATTGTTAAGGATTGTTACAAACAATTACCAGAAAAATACCCCCATGTGCGCGTGATGAGATTTGTGACAACCTATAGGCGAAATGAAAGCTTGAACCATTTAGTCCATGGCAGACTTGATCGAACCCACCCCACCCCTCAACTACTCAATATCCCAACCCCCCCCCCCCCCCAAACAAAACAAATTAGCCCCTCTATAATATGACATTGACAAAATTGTTCATTTCAGAAAGTAGCCTATACTATATTTAGTTTGTTGCTCACAATTTATTTCTCCTGACTATAATAAATAAAAAATTTATATTTTCTTTTTAAGTGGGAATTGTAAGGAGAACTTTGTATATACATTTTGTTGATATTTCTTTCAGATGATCACTATTAGTCAGTACCGCCAAATTATTATCTTGTTTATTTCTATTTACTAACTGAACTAACAGCACTTCGAAATATATAGTTCTAGCTCTATGACCTAGGCTCGTACTTTTTATAAGAATACTTTTCTTAACACTAACAGTGTGAGCACTAAACAATACATTTACTGTCTGTTTTTCTATTTATCTTTAGAATTGTTGAAAGGAAAGCTATTAACCTATTGAAACAGGTCATAAGAGAGTTTAAAGTCAAAATTGCGGGTGCCACTGCCAGTACCTCCAACAGTAGCGGTGAAGAAAGCAATGAAGTAACTATTAACCTATTGAAACAGGCAATGAGACAGCTTGAAGCCGTAATTGCGCGTGCCACTGCCCTTACCTCCAACAGTAGTGGTGAAGAAAGCAATGAAATAACTATTAACCTATTGAAACAGGCCATAAGAGAGCTTGAAGCCGTAATTGCGGGTGCCACTGCCAGTACCTCCAACAGTAGTGGTGAAGAAAGCAATGAAGTAACTATTAACCTATTGAAACAGGCAATGAGACAGCTTGAAGCCCGAAATGCGGGTGCCACTGCCAGTACCTCCAACAGTAGTGGTGAAGGAAGCGATTCAATAACTATTAACCTATTGGAACAGGCCATAAGAGAGCTTGAAACTGAAATTGCGGGTGCCACTGCCAGTACCTCCAACAGTAGTGGTGAAGAAAGCAATGAAGTAAGACAGAATAATATGGCTATATTAAGACGACTTATCTCAATATTGATAGAAAATATGGATAAGACTCCAAAGTGCAGAATATTTAAGGGATAAAATTTATGATGCTTATCCCAAATTAAAAGATGGTGGAGGATTTGAATTATTAAGAACTTCCAATAGATCATGTTTAGATGTGATTAAACCACCACAGCAAGGATATAACAGTGAAAACTTGTCTGATTCATGTGCTCTAGGACAAAGTATCATCTACATTAGACCCCTACAGAAAGATCTTGATATAGCAGTTGAAAAAAATCTTGAGGTAATCAATTTTCTTTCCCACTCTTGTGGTTTCAAAAAAAAAAACCCAAGAAAACAATTTTTTGTTAAATGCAACATATTATAAAAGCTTGTTCATCAATTTTGTAAAATAAAGTTTTTGTTACATAATTATATTATTTGAAACTGTTTAGACTTTTATTTGTTTTCTTATTTCACACAGCCCTCTGATTAGTAATGTGTCGATTATCGCCGACAATCGATTATCGGTCGTTGAAACCCAACGACACGACTAATCGATTCCCATTCGAAAGTCAGCGACTTCATCGAAAAAAAAGCATCATGACCGGTAAACTCCGAACCGGTAGATCTATACCCTAGAGGTGATTAATATTTATATGAAAACTAAACAAGTAACTTTTTAAATGTCAACAGATTCGTTTAATCCTTAGTGGTGACAAAATATGTTAATGTATAAACCTTTATATCGTGTCAATTTTACTTTGATCGCTTAAGGATTATTAATAAATATTGTCCTCTCTCTAACATAATAGACAGTTTTCGGCCTCTATCCCTTACTTAATAAATATTTAGTCCGAAAAAAAAATTTTTTTTTTTTATTACTTTAATATGTTATAATAAATATTTAGAATACTGAATTACTTTAATATGTTATAATAAATATTTAGTCGACTGTATTACTTTAATATGTTATAATATATATTTAGTCGACTGTATTACTTTAATATGTTATAATAAATATTTAGTCGACTGTATTACTTTAATATGCTACAATAAATATTTAGAATACTGTATTACTTTAATATGTTATAATAAATATTTAGATGACTGTATTACTTTAATATGTTATAATAAATATTTAGACGACTGTATTACTTTAATATGCTACAATAAATATTTAGAAAACTGTATTACTTTAATATGTTATAATAAATATTTAGATGACTGTATTACTTTAATATGTTATAATAAATATTTAGTCGACTGTATTACTTTAATATGTTATAATAAATATTTAGAATACTGTATTACTTTAATATGTTATAATAAATATTTAGTCGACTGTATTCATTTAATATGTTATAATAAATATTTAGACGACTGTATTACTTTAATATGTTATAATAAATATTTAGACGACTGTATTACTTTAATATGTTATAATAAATATTTAGTCGACTGTATTACTTTAATATGTTATAATAAATATTTAGTCGACTGTATTACTTTAATATGTTATAATAAATATTTAGAATACTGTATTACTTTAATATGTTATAATAAATATTTAGTATACTGTATTTCTTTAATATGTTATAATAAATATTTAGTCGACTGTATTACTTTAATATGTTATAAAAAAATATTTAGAAACTGTATTACTTTAATATGTTATAATAAATATTTAGAATACTGTATTACTTTAATATGTTATAATAAAAATTTAGTCGACTGTATTATTTAATATGTTATAATAAATATTTAGCGACTGTATTACTTTAATATGTTATAATAAATATTTAGACGACTGTAATTTCTTTAATATGTTATAATAAATATTTAGAAACTGTATTACTTTAATATGTTATAATAAATATTTAGTCGACTGTATTCTTTAATATGTTATAATAAATATTTAGACGACTGTATTACTTTAATATGTTATAATAAATATTTAGCGACTGTATTACTTTAATATGTTATAATAAATATTTAGTCGACTGTATTACTTTAATATGTTATAATAAATATTTAGTACTGTATTACTTTAATATGTTTTAATAAATATTTAGAAACTGTATTACTTTAATATTTATAATAAATATTTAGCGACTGTATTACTTTAATATGTTATAAAAAATAATTTTGTCGACTGTATTACTTTAATATGTTATAATAAATATTTAGTCGACTGTATTTCTTTAATATGTTATAATAAATATTTAGGCGACTGTATTTCTTTAATATGTTATAATAAATATTTAGTCGACTGTATTACTTTAATATGTTATAATAAATATTTAGCGACTGTAATTTCTTTAATATGTTATAATAAATATTTTGAAACTGTAATTTCTTTAATATGTTATAATAAATATTTAAAAAACTGTATTACTTTAATATGTTATAATAAATATTTAGTCGACTGTATTACTTTAATATGTTATAATAAATATTTAGCGACTGTATTACTTTAATATGTTATAATAAATATTTAGTCGACTGTATTACTTTAATATGTTATAATAAATATTTAGTCGACTGTATTACTTTAATATGTTATAATAAATATTTAGTACTGTATTACTTTAATATGTTATAATAAATATTTAGCGACTGTATTACTTTAATATGTTATAATAAATAATTTTGTCGACTGTATTACTTTAATATGTTATAATAAATATTTAGTACTGTATTTCTTTAATATGTTATAATAAATATTTAGGCGACTGTATTACTTTAAAAATGTTATAATAAATATTTAGTACTGTATTACTTTAATATGTTATAATAAATATTTAGTCGACTGTATTACTTTAATATGTTATAATAAATATTTAGTCGACTTTATTACTTTAATATGTTTTAAAAAAATATTTAGTATTTTATTACTTTAATATGTTATAATAAATATTTAGAGACTGTATTACTTTAATATGTTATAATAAATATTTAGCGACTGTATTACTTTAATATGTTTTAAAAAAATATTTAGAAAACTGTATTACTTTTAAAATGTTATAATATATATTTAGTCGATTTTAATACTTTAATATGTTATAATAAATATTTAGAATACTGTATTACTTTAATATGTTGTAATAAATATTTAGACGACTGTATTACTTTAATATGTTGTAATAAATATTTAGTCGACTGTATTACTTTAATATGTTGTAATAAATATTTAGTCGACTGTATTACTTTAATATGTTATAATAGATATTTAGAATACTGTATTACTTTAATATATTATAATAAATATTTAGTCGACTGTATTACTTAAATATTTTATAATGAATATTTAGTCGACTGTATTACTTTAATATGTTATAATAAATATTTAGTCGACTGTATTACTTTAATATGTTATAATATATATTTAGTCGACTGTATTACTTTAATATTTTATAATGAATATTTAGTCGACTGTATTACTTTAATATGTTATAATAAATATTTAGTCGACTGTATTACTTTAATATGTTATAATAAATATTTAGTCGACTGTATTACTTTAATATGTTATAATAAATATTTAGAATACTGTATTACTTTAATATGTTATAATAAATATTTAGAATACTGTATTACTTTAATATGTTATAATAAATATTTAGAATACTGTATTACTTTAATATGTTATAATAAATATTTAGTCGACTGTATTACTTTAATATGTTACGATAAATATTTAGTCGACTGTATTACTTTAATATGTTATAATAAATATTTAGACGACTGCATTACTTTAATATGTTATAATAAATATTTAGAAGACTGTATTACTTTAATATGTTATAATAAATATTTAGACTACTGTATTACTTTAATATGTTATAATAAATATTTATTCGACTGTATTACTTTAATATGTTATAATAAATATTTAGTCGACTGTATTACTTTAATATGTTATAATAAAAATTTAGACGACTGTATTACTTTAATATGTTATAATAAATATTTAGACGACTGTATTACTTTAATATGTTATAATAAATATTTAGTCGACTGTATTACTTTAATATGTTATAATAAATATTTAGTCGACTGTAATACTTTAATATGTTACAATAAATATTTAAACGACTGTATTACTTTAATATGTTATAATAAATATTTAGACGACTGTATTACTTTAATATGTTACAATAAATATTTAGAATACTGTATTACTTTAATATGTTATAATAAATATTTAGACGACTGTATTACTTAAATATGTTATAATAAATATTTAGACGACTGTATTACTTTAATATGTTATAATAAATATTTAGACGACTGTATTACTTTAATATGTTATAATAAATATTTAGACGACTGTATTACTTTAATATGTTATAATAAATATTTAGAAAAGAAAAATTTTTTTATTAAATTTTTAAATGTTTTTTTAATATTTTTAAAAAATTTAGAATTACTTTAATGTTTTGATCTTTATGCCATCGTGTTTTTTAAGGTGTGGTCCGGGGAATGTCCATAACGGGTGAAGGTCGAGATGAATTTTCGGATTTTTCTGACCTGGCAAATTTTCCAAAACTGCAAACTGCATGGCATTGCCCATCTTCATTAGCCTGTTCTTTGCAGAGAGTGGGCGTAAGACTCAAGTTGACCTGAAATATATTCGGAGTATTACCAGCTCGATGGCAGAGTTCTTCACGTTAAAGATTCATAGAATCAACCGGAAGTTCAATAAAACTTAGTCCAGTTGGTACAGAGTTCAGAATGTATTTTACATGAGCCCAAAAACAGTCGGATTGAGGTCGGAATTAGAACAGACGGAACTTGTTCAGAACTCGAGCGCCACCAATGAATGATATATCAGACACGTAACTCCTGTCAGAGGTCGCTCAACCTTCACCAATGTTCGTTAGGTACAATATAAAATAGAAGATATTACAAGAAACACAAAGTCAGTATTATTATAGAACTCACTTCTTTAATAACAATAACGTTCCAATTTACTTGACGATCTTCAAGCCAAGGTAAATGAAAGAGTAATATTGACACTACAATTTAATTAACACTTACAAAGTACAACAATGTAATACACAGTAATAGATTAACATTATAAAATCAACAGATATTACAAATATTACAATTCACAAACATCAAAAACTAGATTTAGTTACAGGAAGGTTTTTAGAATGTAGGACGTTTAGAAGTAAAAGTTCGCAGAGCAGCCAAGGGGCGAGTGATGTCACAGTCAACGTAACATGCAAAGTGTAGTCGCTTATAGTAGAGCCGATCAGGTAGACCAGAAAATAGACATCACTTTAAAAGTTACAAAGTTTAATATAAATACCACAAAACTTCACATTTCAAACAGGTGATATTTAGAAAGTTAAACTTAGCTGATTTATATATTGATGTTATCCACGTTGTAGCTGAAAGGTTCAACGGTTCTCCCTTGAGGGAGGTGAAGATATAGAACAAGAACAAGAAGGCAACGGTTCAAAATGTCCAACAAATACACAGAAAACATCCAAGGTTATATTCAACTTGTTCAAATGGTTTCTCCTTGTATGTTGTAATTGTTCGCTAGTGATTCACTAAAAAGATAAAAAAGTTACAAATATTTTACTAACAGTACATTAATAATATAATTAAAGTATCCATTGTGGTCTGAGGTTCAAAGCTGCGGCCAAACAAATCTTAAAATTGGTTACTTCCCTTAGTTAATTTTATATCAAGGTACAAATAACATATCCAGGAATCTAAAGAAGTTATAAAAATACTGCAATAATTCTTAAGACAGCAATAAAATACAAGTTTAAGGTTTAGATAACAAAAATATGGGTATTCTTACAATTAATGGTGCTTATCAGCTCTCTTCAAACATCTATATTCAAATAAATAACAAATTCTCCAGACATGAATCAAAAAGTCATCTTCAATAAATTCACAATGGCGACTAAAATAAAAAACAATGCGCTATGGGATCGCGCACCTCCTAATAAGGTTATGTTAATTAAGAAAAAAAGCGGGAATTGTCTGGTGCCAAATATGGTTTGATAATGACGTAATTCTAAGCTTCGCATGACAACACAAAATAAGAACTGAACCAGTAGCCCATTGTTTGGTCCAAGTAGCTGCACCGAGTCTAAAAGAATGTCGTCCATACATCATTAGCGGCAAGCCGGGTTGATAAAGGCGAGAGTGTAGTGCCTTTAGGAATGCTATATAAGTTAAACAACTTTGATTACCAAGAACGTTAACTTGTCATCTACCAACCAACTAACCGATTATCAAGAATAACCAGACCCCAGTCAACTTGAGATACATCCTTTCGATGAATATTATAAAAGGATTAAAGGCTCCCTTGATTAGGATATTATTTGGTCACAAAAAAAAAAAAAAACTAGAATTGCTTACAATTATGAACGTATTTCGAGAGCCTTAAAATATTATGTAGGCTAAATTTGCAATTACCTACATCTAGACAATATATTGAATATCATTTGACCTAGTTTTCAAAGTCATTAAATAATTAGGTCACACCTTCCGTAACGGTTAATGAAGGCGAAAATATGAAAATTATCAATTTTTGCTGTATTTGAGTACACTTATCTCTATGAATTTTTTAAGTAAGCCAAATTAAAAAATATCTACTCGTAGACAATATATTGAATATTATTTGACCTTATTTTCAAGGTCATAGATTAAGTGGGTCACACCTTCCGTACCCGTTAAAGTGACCTAATTTTGAAAAAATCGAAATTTAAATAATTCGAAAGAAAATACGAAATTTAAAAATCGGTCTCCAAGAAAAGGTAGATAATGATCCATTGTATCTATGTGCTAAATTTCATCAAAATCGGTCTATCAGTAGTGTCTGAATTTCGGATTTAAGAATTGTAACGAAAATTCAAAATGGCGGCCGATATGGCAGCTTGACCTAATTATTTAGGTCAAATCAATTACTATTGACAAGTTATTTATAAAACAGTTTTCACTTTTCACCTAGCAGTTATAGACCGGAAGTTACGTAATTACGTCATTTGAGGCTAAACCGGAAGTGGAATTTTTTTTTTCACATTTTTTCAAAAATTATAATCATATCGCCTATCAACTGGTAAAGTTTCAAAATTTTACCATTTATATTAAAGGAGAAATCACGGTCTGAAATTTTTGCCGATGACCCTTGAATATTGAATTGCAAATCGTGGGTAAAATATTTAACCTAATTGCATAAAACCTATAATTGTTAGTTGACAAATACATTGAAGTTTTCAAATCTGAAAATCCGGTCAAAATCGAACTGAAAATAAACTTGCTAAAGCAAAAAAACCTGAACTTCCGGTTCTCACTTCCTGTCAGAGATAGAACTTCCGGTTTTGTTTTATTTGATAATACAAATCATTCTAAGATCAACTGTAGATTTAGAATTTCTGCACCTTTTACCAGTTTGTCTGCAAACTCATCCAAGAATTACAAAAAAAAAAAAAAAATAAAACTAGAATTGCTTACAATTATGAACGTATTTCGAGAGCCTTAAAATATTATATAGGCTAAATTTGCAATTACCTACATCTAGACAATATATTGAATATCATTTGACCTAGTTTTCGAAGTCATAAAATAATTAGGTCACACCTTCCGTAACGGTTAATGATGGCGAAAATATGAAAATTATCAATTTTTGCTGTATTTAAGTACACTTATCTCTATGAATTTTTTAAGTAAGCCAAATTAAAAAATATCTACTTGTAGACAATATATTGAATATTATTTGACCTAATTTTCAAGGTCATAGATTAAGTGGGTCACACCTTCCGTACCCGTTAAAGTGACCTAATTTTGAAAAAATCGAAATTTAAATAATTCGAAAGAAAATACGAAATTTGAAAATCGGTCTCCAAGAAAAGGTAGATAATGATCCATTGTATCTATGTGCTAAATTTCATCAAAATCGGTCTATCAGTAGTGTCTGAATTTCGGATTTAAGAATTGTAACGAAAATTCAAAATGGCGGCCGATATGGCAGCTTGACCTAATTATTTAGGTCAAATCAATTACTATTGACAAGTTATTTATAAAACAGTTTTCACTTTTCACCTAGCAGTTATAGACCGGAAGTTACGTAATTACGTCATTTGAGGCTAAACCGGAAGTGGAATTTTTATTTTCACATTTTTTCAAAAATTATAAACATATCGCCTATCAACTGGTAAAGTTTCAAAATTTTACCATTTATATTAAAGGAGAAATCACGGTCTGAAATTTTTGCCGATGACCCTTGAATATTGAATTGCAAATCGTGGGTAAAATATTTAGCCTAATTGCATAAAACCTATAATTGTTAGTTGACAAATACATTGAAGTTTTCAAATCTGAAAATCCGGTCAAAATCGAACTGAAAATAAACTTGCTAAAGCAAAAAAACCTGAACTTCCGGTTCTCACTTCCTGTCAGAGATAGAACTTCCGGTTTTGTTTTATTTGATAATAGAAATCATTCTAAGATCAACTGTAGATTTAGAATTTCTGCACCTTTTACCAGTTTGTCTGCAAACTCATCCAAGAATTACAAAAAAAAAAAAAAAAAAAAAAATAAAATAATCCGAACGATTACAATACGTTTTCGCCAAAGTCGAAATACGTAACTAGAGCCGTACGCCTAACGGCACTGAAGCAGTGCGTTCCATCCAGGAATTCGTCCGTTAAGCAAAAGACAAAAAGGGTTTATTAAAATAAAAAAAAACGTGCATCAGAAATGGATTTTGATTTCATAACAAACGCTCCCATACCCCCCTTTTCCCCCTTTCCCCTCTTTGCCCCTCCCCATCCTTAGCCCTCATCATCAATTAAGATAGATAATAAGTTAAAATCATAATAAAAAATGGATAGAGGGTCGTTTAATCTAAAAAAGATATCCGGATCGCCGAAACTCATATTTGTAAATCGCCCAAACGTAGAGAATAATACCCAATGCAATGTAGATTGTTTTATATATTAAATTCGCAATTTTCAGATGGCGATGAAACCAAAAGTAGATATCGTACAAAAAATATATATATAGCATTGGATAGACAATGTCGAAGCTATATACAAATCGAAAGGTCACTAATGGTTCAAGTTGTCTTAAGTCGCCAGGGTATAACATTGAGACACCACATAAATAGCGCGGGCCTAACATTTTAAAATTTATATTGAATAGAGTTTCGTCCCTTAGACCATTATTCCAGTCAACTGTATATTATTGTTGCATAATTATAAGAGATAAAATTTAAAATTCTAAAGGTTGTAATTTCGTTCCAAATATTCAATATTTACATCACCCACAACAGGAAAAACATATATAACAACTTTGAATCATTTTAACTGGATGTAGAACGATTAAACTAAAAAATAATTTCAGATCGCTGAAACTTATATCTTGTAGGTCGCCCAAATGCAACACATTAAACAGATTGTTTTATAGGGAAAATTCGCAATTTTCAAATGGCGATAAAAGCGGAAGTATACATCTTACAATAAAGCTTTATATATCATTGGATAGATCTTCTCGAGACCTATCATATTTGTACAGGTCAAAAATTCGTCAAAGGTCAACGTCACAATATACGACCCTTCAAAATTTTTTTTAAAAATTTAATCGTTAAAAAATCAAAATCAAAATCAAAATTCAAAAATCGGTTTCCATATATATTTCGGCAATCGGTTATAGATTCTATATACATCAAAATAACACAAATCAAATAATCCCCCGAGATCCTATTTCGATTTAAAGAAAAACACGCACAGTTAGTATAGAAGAAATTACAAATTTTGAAATTTTTAAACGCGCAATTTTGATTAAAATACCAAGTGTGATATATTAATGAAAAGATGACATTAAACGTAAAAGGAATATGTAAGAAATTCTGTGCTATGTAAATTAGGTCACGTGATAGAGCTCTTTAAAGTTAAAATTCGTGATTTTCAATTGGCTGCAAAACCGGAAGTAAACACCGGACAACAAAAGTGAAGATACCATTGGATACATATAATCAAGGGCAACAACCTATGTTCAGGTCAAAAGGTCACCGAAGGTCAAAGTCGCGAAATATGAACCTTGAAAGTTTTGACAATTACTGGAAAATTTCAACCGGAAATAAAAGAAAAGCAAAGGCGAAATTCAAAAATCCATTCCCATACTTTTTTGCGCAATCGATAGATGTTTTAAGAAAACTTAAATTTATGCAAATTTGATTTAACCCTGAGGCCCCATTTTGAGTTTTACAAAAGTTAGTCATATCAAGATTGCGGTTGATCCGTTACTTCCGGTTCGGATTTTCTTAATTTAGCATCATTAGATAGACAATTGTAGCTAATTGCAAAAGAAATTTTTCAAATATCTTCATTATTCCGGAATTGCAAAATTCAACTTTAAAAGCAAATAACATCAAAACCGGAAGTGATATCGAAATTATGAAAATTTATTATAGTTCGCAATCAAAATGTCTGTATATCTGTAAATTTTCAGATCGATCGAAATGAAATTGTAGAAGTTGACAAAACTGCAAAAATTAAAATTAAAAAAAGTCAGCGACAAAGTTCAAAATTTTAAAAGTTTGAAAGTGCTATCTTGTAAAAAAAGATTAAAAGTAATAAACAAAAAAAAACGCTATCGAAATTGATTAAAAACTAGCGTCGCAAATAAGAAAAAACCTAAAATTAGACATAGACCTGTACGTCATTTCCGGTTGGATAAAATGACGTCAAAATACATTCATATTATTTACTTTCGCGGGTTTTTCGAAAGAAATGTTAACAGTTTTCATGTAGCACTTGTAGTTTTGGCTGGGCGTGATGGGAAGAATTCGAAAAAAAAAAAAAAAAAAAAACATTTCGAAACCAAACAGTGCGTTCGATGAACGCACTGCAAAAAAAAAAAGAATTGACAAACCGAAAACAAACTGATTTTCTGGGATAAACTGGCCAAAGCAATAAGGTATCTGTGTGCTAGGTAATTTAAAAAAAAACATATTTCCTACAAACGTAATACGCTGACCCATATATATGGAAAACTGAAAATTCACCCGGATGTGCCACGCCCATCTAATTCTTTTCAGCGTGAATCTAATCACATTCAAAATGTATATTCACAGTACAAATTTGAAGTTTGTACATCCAATAGATCACGAGATATACACACATACATTTCAAAAAAACGTAAATACGGCAAAATGTACTTTTATTTTCAAAAATCAAAAATTTCAATTTTCATTTTAAAATCTTTTGTTATACATCTTTGGAAAGAGGACAAAAGCACTTTAAGAATCTGAAAAAAATAACACTCTAAATTAATTAGGTCACGCTCTAGAGCAGTCCAAAGTTGCGAAATTTGCTGTTTTCGGGCAGCTATAAAACCGGAAGTTGACGTCGGAGGTCAAAGGTCAAAGTATCAACTGATAGCCAAGGTCAATGACCTTTGACCTACCAAAGGTCAAAGTCACCAAAGGTCAAGGTCACGAGAAATAAGCCTCCAAACTTTGAAAAAATTCAACCGGATGTTGCAAAAATTCAAAAGCAAAATTCAAAAATCGGCTCCCACAGTTTTTTTCGTAATCGACTGAAGCTACAAGAAATGTAAACATCACGGAAATTAGACATAACCCTGAGGCCCCATTTTGAGTTTTACAAAAAAGTAACATTTCAAGATGGCGGCCAAAGTTTCACTTCCGGTTCGGATTTTTTCTTCTTCGTTTTTTTGTCTTCTAATTTAATTAAGATTGACATAAATTTTGTTGCGCTACATCAATTACAGCACAAGTAGGTCAACCGGAAGTTTAAACCCTTTTTACGTTGAAACAGGAAATAAAGCAAAAATTTTGACTCTGCCAATGTTTTTTAATTCATGACACTTGAAGGCACCCAAATTTTCAGATCAATCGGTCTTAAAATAGCAAAGTTGCAAAAAAGTGCAAAATACGGCAAAAAAATGTGTGCTACGAATTTTCGAATTTCGAATTTTTTCAACTGCTATCTTGTTTGAAACTAGTTCAAGTTTTTAAAATGCAAACCCGAAGAAAATCGATAAAAAATTGCGACATCTAGAGCCGTTTTCCTACTTTTTTGGTTAGTTGCAACGCAGCACTTGTGGTTTTGCAAAAAAGTTCCATTTTATATTTATGCAACACGTTGCCACTATAGAAGGTCTAGAGAAGTTGTGAAAAATTGCAACTATTGTAGCCTAGGCACAGTGAGGTGTGTAAATTTCGAAAAAAAAAAAAAAAAAAAAAAAAAAAAAAAAGAATTGACAAACCGAAAACAAACTGGGACTTTGCGGTAGCAAAGTCCCACAACTAGAGCCACACGTGGCACAGAGTGGGACTTTGCTAACGTCGCAAATTGCAACAAACAGACAGAAACATCTGATTTTCTGGGATAAACTGGCCAAAGCAATAAGGTATCTGTGTGCAAGGTAATTTAAAAAAAAACTTATTTCCTACAAACGTAATACGCTGACCCATATATATGGAAAACTGAAAATTTACCCGGATGTGCCACGCCCATCTAATTCTTTTCAGCGTGAATGTAATCACATTCAAAATGTATATTCACAGTACAAATTTGAAGTTTGTACATCCAATAGATCACGAGATATACACACATACATTTCAAAAAAACGTAAATACGGCAAATTGTACTTTTATTTTCAAAAATCAAAAATTTCAATTTTCATTTTAAAAACTTTTTTTATACATCGCTAGAAAGAGGACAAAAAGCACCTTAAGAATCTAAAAAAATTAACCCTCTAAATTAATTAGGTCACACTCTAGAGCAGTCCAAAGTCGCGAATTTTGCTGTTTTCAGGCAGCTATAAAACCGGAAGTTGATGTCTGAGGTCAAAGGTCAAAGTGTCAACTAATAGCCAAGGTAAATGACCTTTGACCTACTAAAGGTCAAAGTCACCAAAGGTCAAGGTCACGAGAAATAAGCCCCCAAACTTCGAAAAAATTCAACCGGATGTTGCAAAAATGCAAAAGCAAAATTCAAAAATCGGCTCCCACAGTTTTTTTCGTAATCGACTGAAGCTACAAGAAATGTAAACATCACGGAAATTAGACATAACCCTGAGGCCCCATTTTGAGTTTTACAAAAAAGTAACATTTCAAGATGGCGGCCAAAGTTTCACTTCCGGTTCGGATTTTTTCTTCTTCGTTTTTTTCTTTTCTAATTTAATTAAGATTGACATAAATTTTGTTGCGATACATCAATTACAGCACAAGTAGGTCAACCGGAAGTTTAAACCCGTTTTACGTTGAAACCGGAAATGAAGCAAAAATTTTGACTCTGCCAATGTTTTTAAATTCATGACACTTGAAGGCACCCAAATTTTCAGATCAATCGGTCTTAAAATGGCAAAGTTGCAAAAAAGTGCAAAATACGGCAAAAAAATGTGTGCTACGAATTTTCGAATTTCGAATTTTTTCAACTGCTATCTTGTTTGAAACTAGTTCAAGTTTTTAAAAACGCAAACCCGAAGAAAATCGATCAAAAATTGCGACTTCTAGAGCCACTGACCGACTTTTTAGGCATGTTGCAACGCAGCACTTATGGTTTTGCAAAAATGTTCCAATTTATATTTAATAGAAACGTCGCCACAACAGAAGGTTTAGAGAAGTTGTGAAATTGCTGCAACTATTGCAGTCTAGGCTGTGTGAGGTGTGTAAATTTCGAAAAAAAAAAAAAAAAAAAAAAAAAAAAAAAAAAAGACAAACCGAAAACAAACTGGGACTTTGCGGTAGCAAAGTCCCACAACTAGAGCCACACGTGGCACAGAGTGGGACTTTGCTAACGTCGCAAATTGCAACAAACAGACAGAAACATCTGATTTTCTGGGATAAACTGGCCAAAGCAATAAGGTATCTGTGTGCAAGGTAATTTTAAAAAAAAACTTATTTCCTACAAACGTAATACGCTGACCCATATATATGGAAAACTGAAAATTTACCCGGATGTGCCACGCCCATCTAATTCTTTTCAGCGTGAATGTAATCACATTCAAAATGTATTTTCACGGTACAAATTTGAAGCTTGTACATCTAATGGATCACGAGATATACACACATACATTTCAAAAAGCGAAAATACTGCAAAATGTACCTTTATTTTCAAAAATCAAAAAATTCAATTTTCATTTTAAAAAATTTTGTTATACATTGTTGGAAAGAGGTTAAAAAGTACCTTAAGAATCTGAAAAAAATAACACTCTAAATTAATTAGGTCACGCTCTAGAGCAGTCCAAAGTTGCGAATTTTGCTGTTTTCAGGCAGCTATAAAACCGGAAGTTGATGTCTGAGGTCAAAGGTCAAAGTGTCAACTAATAGCCAAGGTCAATGACCTTTGACCTATTAAAGGTCAAAGTCACCAAAGGTCAAGGTCACGAGAAATAAGCCCTCAAACTTCGAAAAAATTCAACCGGATGTTGCAAAATTGCAAAAGCGAAATTAAAAAATCGGCTCCCACAGTTTTTTTCAAAATCGACTAAAGCTACAGGAAATGTAAACATCGCGGAAATTAGACATAACCCTGAGGCCCCATTTTGAGTTTTACAAAAAAGTGACATTTCAAGATGGCGGCCAAAGTTTCACTTCCGGTCTGGATTTTTTCTTCTTCGTTTTTTTGTCTTCTAATTTGATTAAGATTGACATAAATTTTGTTGCGATACATCAATTACAGCACAAGTAGGTCAACCGGAAGTTTAAACCCTTTTTACGCTGAAACCGGAAATGAAGCAAAATTTTTGACTCTGCCAATGTTTTTAAATTCATGGCACTTGAAGGCACCCAAATTTTCAGATCAATCGGTCTTAAAATAGCAAAGTTGCAAAAATGTGCAAAATACGGCAAAAAAATGTGTGCTACGAATTTTCGAATTTCGAAATTTTTTAACTGCTATCTTGTTGGAAATTATTTCAAGTTTCTAAAAATGCAAACCCGACGAAAATCGATCCAAAAATGCGACTTCTAGAGCCACTGACCGACTTTTTAGGCATGTTGCAATGCAGCACTTCCGGTTTTGCAAAAATGTTCCAATTTATATTTAATAGAAACGTCGCCACAACAGAAGGTGTAGAGAAGTTGTGAAATTGCTGCAACTATAGCAGCCTAGGCTGTGTGCCCTGTGTAAATTTCGAAAAAAAAAAAAAAACTAGAACCGTTAGACGGTACCAAGGCAGTGCGCGTCCCTTCTATTGCATAGGTGAAACTTTGCATTTATAATATCCAATTCCATAATAATAACTAGAGCTGTTTGTAACAATTGTGCAGCTTCCGAGATATTTAGAATTTGTTATATCTCCTGGCTGTCATTTAAAATAGAACGTAACCACGCCTACTCAGTATAATGACTTGTTTTGATTGGGTGCGATTCTTAAACTGGAAATGTCAAAATTTGTCTTGACCAAACGATAAGAAATTAACACAATTTGACTTTTTGCCCTGTTACATTATCTTCTTAACTCTTCTTGTAACATTTATATCTATTTAATTAGTGTGTAAAACAAAACGTCGAAAAAACAAATTTGTGGTCTAAGGGACATAACACCTTATTTGAGATTACAAATTGATCTCGGATTAAATTAACTTTCCAGATCGTTGATACTTTTAATTTGTTTATTTATTTATCAATCTTAATTTAGGTGTAGTAGGAACATTAGATCCTGCAATTTGTGGCAAGTTGCCATGGTATAACATAGAGCCATCAAATTAACAGCGCGGCTTTACATCTTTAAGAGAGTATTTTATAGAGTTCCGTCCCTTATACCACTAGTCCTCTCAACTGTACATTATTTTTGCTTAAGAGAATATCATTTAAAATTCTAAAGGTTGTCATTTCCTTCCAAATATTCCATATCATACATCGCCCACAACGAGAAATGAACAATCATTCCTTTTATTTAAGATATATAATATCTTTGAATCATTTTAACTGGATTAATTTTTAATCGTAAAAAATCAAAATCAAAATAACAATTCAAAAATCGGTTTCCATATATATTTCGGCAATAGATTCTATATACATGTACATCAAAATAACACAAATTGAATTATCTTCCGAGACCCTATTTCGATTTAAAGAAAAATACACACAGTTAGTATAGAAGAAATTACAAAATTTGCAAATTTAAAACGTGCAATTTTGATCAAAAATCAAGTGTTATACACCATTGGAAAGAATAACTAGACCTGTTTGTAACAGTTCTGCAGCTTTAGAGCTATTTAAAATTTGTTGGTCTCCTGGCTGTCATTTAAGGATAGAATGTAGATTGATTTTGCGATTATTGGGAGAGATGATT
>JAUJPP010000004.1:52027-83719 GCA_030562195.1 Nipponacmea schrenckii | reverse complement strand
TAAATAAATTTATTAAATTCGTTTGTTAAATCTCGTTTCAAAACATAATTTACACACTTGATAAAACAAGCTCCGTCAGTTGGAATATAACAATATTTTCCAACATATTCTTTGATTGTAAATAGCAATTGAGTTCCTTTTCCTATATTTGATCTTTTGATTGGTTTGAAATCATCTTTACGATATATTATATGACCAGTAAAATACCAATCTGAACTATCTGATTTTTCACTCATATTATTGACAACTCTAGAAATCATTTGAACATTAAAGAAAGATAAATTCATATTTTGTTTGAATTCACCATCTTCAAAAATTTTTCCATCGATTTCAATTTGTCCATTAAAAGTATTAAACTCTTCAATTATATCAGACACCACATGTTCAAATAATTCATTGTCAATTTTTTTCTTCGGTTTTACAGCATTAGGTTCTTTTTTTTTTAATTAATTTAGTCATGTTTCTTTTTCAATTTTTTATGTTCTATTTTTAATGATTCAATTTTTGTTAACAATTCATCGAATATTTCATTCAATTCTTCGAGTTCTTCTATGGTAATTATTTTATCAGATTTGCTTCTTTCGAAAAAAATAAATAATTTATTCTTATTAAATTTGATATGGTTTTGTAATATAATTTCTTTTTAGAGGTAAACCCAATAGTAATTAAACCACATGAAGATGTTTGAATAGCTGTAAGAGCTCCTAAGATAGTTGGAATAAATATTGGAAGAGAAATACTTGCTGTTATAGTAGTTGCTGTTGCTATAAGACATGCTGATATAACACTTACAGTTTTAAAAGTAGTGTCTATCTTACTCCAACATTTTGTTAACTTTTTGTAATGATTGAATTCTCCTTCTAACTCTTTTTGTTTACGCATCATAACATCTTGTAAATTCTGTGTGTTTTACTCTTCGGTATTCATTTTTTAAGAATTAAATTAACTGTATTTGTGATAAACCAATGTTTCTCTCAGAAATAAATATGTTATTGTTTTTATCTTTATAACCAAGAAATTCTATAATAATTACTATATTTACTTGAACCACAACATTAACATTTTTAGGAAAATCATATGCCCCTGACCATTCACCTATACTTTCTATTTTAAAACGTGCAAAGAAATCTACATTATCTTTTTTTTCTATATGCAATACATAAATATTCGATAGCCTTTGTTTTTATAACCAAGATATTCTATAACAATTGTTATCTCTAATTGAGGTATATAATGAACATCATTAGGAAAATATTTTGACCGTGGCAATTCTGTTATACTTTCTATTTTAAAACGTGCAAAGTAATCTCTATTTTCATCATTTTCTTTTATAAATATAGGAACTGTTACAAATGTTTTATTTACTTGAGATTTATGAATATCAATTGAAGTAAAAATATTATCAAAATCAAAATAAAATCTTATATGTTCAAATTCTTTCCATTTCAAAAATGTATATTTTTTTCTTCCTTCCTTTTGTAAATCCTTATTATTTATCAAATTTACACTTAGTGGTTTTTCATTTGTCATTAATATCAAATCTAGGAAATATAAATGGTATTCAGTAACGAGAAGTGGTATTTCTTTTCTAGTAACTATACTATTTAATATTAAGTGATTCATATCAAAAGTTATTTCATATTCCAATCCATCGACAAAATCTGTATCAAGTTTGATTTCGATAGGTCTACTATCTACAGAAAACGTCATAACCATTTCGTTTTTTCCTCCCTTTGTTATTGTGAAATTTTTTACTTTATATAGAATTACATTTGGTATACGTTTTATATCTTCATTTTTAATTACTGATTTTATTTTCAATTTAAAAGGAAATAATATAGTAATAGCCGTTCTAAGATTACCTGACGAATTCAACTCAAATTTTGCAATGTTACTTTTCTCAAAAACAGCTTTAAATTTAGATGGTTCAATTAATCTTCCTACATATTTTGCAACAAATCCATACTTTTCTAAAATACCATCATTAAAGGGTAAAGAAAAATAAGTTTCTTTAGGTAGAAAATTTTTATTAATTTCTTGAATCATTTTTTCAATTTTTATGTCTCTTGTCTCTAGTTTTCGATCTAATTGAAATATTAATGATCTTAATCTTTCTAACTCCGCTTTGTCTACTACATTAGCTAATTGCTGTTCGATATAGGTTTTAATTTCTGTTAGTTCATTGTTATCATTAAGTTTAGTTTCTAGATCAGATAATTCTTGTTTTAATTTTTCTTCGCTTATACCTGGTTTAATATTAGCTATTAGTTGATTTACATTTGATTTTTGTTTGGTAATTTTATCATCTAATTGGGTTATTAATAAATTTAAATTTTGTAATTGAGTTTTATCGGCTACACTAACTAATTGTTGTTGAATATAGGTTTTAATTTCTGTTAGCTCGTTGTTATTATTTGTTTCTAATTTAGATAATTCTTGTTTCATTCTCTCTTCGCTAATACCTAGTTTAATATTATCTATTAGTTGTTTCAAATCTATTTTCTCTTTTGTAATTCTATCATCTAATTTGGATATTAATGATCTTAATCTCTCTAACCGAGTTTCATCAACCACATTAACTAATTGTTGTTGAACATAAGTTTTAATTTCTGTTAGTTTACTGTCAACATTAAGTTTCGTCTCTAGATTAATTAATTCTTGTTTTAATTTTTCTTCGCTTATACCTGGTTTAATGTTACTTGTCAGTTGTTTAATATCTAATTTTTGCTTTGTAATTTTATCGTCTAGTTGAGATATTAATAAATTTAAATTTTGTAATTGAGATTTATCAACCACATTAACTAATTGTTGTTGAATATAGGTTTTAATTTCTGTTAGTTCATTATCATGATTTAGTTTCGTTTCAAGATTATATAATTCTTGTTTCAATCTTTCCTCATTTATACCTGGTTTAATGTTACCTATGAGTTGTTTAATATCTGATTTTTGTTTTGTAATTTTATCGTCTAGCTGTGATATTAATAAATTTATTCTGTCCAACTGAGTTTTATCAACTATATTAGCTAATTGTTGTTGATAACTTTCTAGTTTTTTATGATGTGAATCTAAAAGTTTTTGATGATTTTCTAATTGGTTTTTACTATCTTTATCTAATACAGTTATTTTTTGATGTAAACTTTTAGTTGTTTGACTTAAATAAGCTTTATTTATTGCATCTTTTTTATGTTGAGGAAATTTTAAATTAGTTATTTTGAAATTATTCATATCTATATCACCTTGAAGTGTGTCTCCAGTTTGATCTACAAAATATGGTTTGAATTTATTAATCGTTAATGTAGGAGCTTCATTCTTTAAGTTTCCTAGACCAAATTTATTGGCCATTTTTTTAAACAAGATTTAATATTATTTCTTCAAACGACTTGCCTAAACTTAATTGATATAAAACCCAAAGTGAAAGTTGTCCACAAAATTTATCTCCTGGTTTTTGAATTTGAAAAGTAGAACATTTTATTGGACCATAATTCAAATCAATAATTTCTTTAGTTGGATCTAATCCATATGAATCAAAAAAATACATTGAATCCCCTTTGAATAAAGCAGAATGATGAACACCTTTTTGATCTGAAGTATGGATATTAGTTATAGCATAAAACTTTGTTTTATTTTTAAGAGATGATATTTCATCACGCATACAGTAGTAAAAAGGTGTTATGTTTAATTCTTCTGCCCATCTGATTAATTGAAAATTTGTGGTAGTATCTGTTCCGTATTTTTGTAAGAATTCTTCGAAAGTAATCATTTTTTAAAAATCAGTTTTTTGAAGTTCGTTTTGATAAAATCTACCCAAGATTTCTTCACCATGTAAATCTACTAAACTGTAAGTTGGTGGTGAAGTTTTATTAACTTTATCAATAATAAAGATTTCATTCGTCCAATATCAAACATAACCTTTTTCAAATTTACTTTTATATTTATAAATACGAACTCTATCTCTATCAACTTTAAATTTGAGTTTAATATTTAAATTCTCTTTTTCAAAATTGTTTTGTGTATTAATTGATTTTATAATATCTGGATTTTTTGAAGCTTCTGTAGGAGTAACTTTTATAGATGAATGAATTTTATTATTATATTCATCGACAACAATAGGTAATATTTTAAGCCATTTTTGAGACTTCAATTCTGTGAACTTTTTGAATAATTTGTTTTTTAGAGTTCTGTTAAATCTCTCAATTACTACAGCTTTACCTTCGTTATATGTACTGTAAATTTCAAACCCCAAAGATTTCATATTTTTATTATAAAATTCTGTTCCTTGATCTACCCATAATTGTTTGGGTTTTCTATGTTTCATTATTGTTTCAAATGCTTTTTTAACAGTTAGACCTGTTTTGTTTTTTAGAGGAATAACCCAAGCGTATCTTGTATATAAATCTATAACTGTTAAACAATATTTATAACCTCTTTCTGGGGGCATATTAATTAAATCTGCAGACCATATATCGTCTTTGGCGAATACTTTCACTTTTAAAAAGTTTTTAGTTTTTCTGAATTCTTTATGAATTTCATCTGCTATTCCCATACCCAATTTCATTTTTGATTTTAATAATCTTATGATTAATGCTCTTTCAACTTTTTCTCTAAAAGTAGGATTTGAAATGGATTCTAATTCTTTAATCAGCAGCATCTACTCTATTAACAGGTTCTTCACCTGGTTTTGGATTATCATTTTCATCCAATCGTAAATCTAACCTAGTTCCCGGACCAGTGTAGTTATGACCTGGAAGATGTTTCTCACCTTTATATTTAGCCCATGGGAAACCGGGAAGTTTAGTTAGAGATTTTTGAATGTCTCCTGATCCGAAATAAGTTGTAGGGGAGTGAATGTTTATTAAAGACATTTTTTGGTTATTTAAAGGGAGGGCCGGTGGGCAAATAGTAGTAATAGAACTTACAGATATCCGGTAGCTCGGAGCGGAGCGGAGCGAAGCGGAGGGGTGCCGGATATCTGTAAGTTCTATTACTACTCTTCGATTTACACACTTAATGATCTCTATTTCATCTTTATAAACACTTCGCTATACACACTTAATGATTTCTATTTCAGCTTTATAAACACTTCGCTATACACACTTAATGATCTCTATTTCATCTTTATTAACACTTCACTATACACACTTAATGATTTCTATTTCATCTTATAAACACTTCGCTATACACACTTAATGATCTCTATTTCAGCTTTAACTAAATATTCAAAACTAATAGACTTATTGCCTAATACTTTATTATGTAACACAAAAGAAGATAGAGTTGGGTCCAAACTCTTCCGTTCGGCCGCGATAAGATACAAAGCTCTAAATTGTCTACAAATTCTTCGAATTTTTTTAGGTCATTGAAATTGACTTTTTTTTTATGTTTGTGATAGATTCTAAATGATAAGAACGGAGCGCCGTTCACCGCCAAGATCTTGGTTGTTTAAAAAACTTTAACAAAATGGCTGGGTGTTTTCACGATCAAGAAGAATTTGAATCAGATCTGACGATAGAAGTAGCGAGAGAAGGAGATATATTAGAGGATGGTCAAGGTTTAGATGAGTTTAAGTGTAAAAAGAATCCTGGACATCAAGATTTCATTCCCTTTAAAGATTTAACTTTAGAACATTTACCTAATGGATACAAAAATACAAAAACATTAGATCAGATAAAACAGAGAGGAAGCCGAGTTGTGAGACTAGTGGTAGGAAGGAATTTAGGATCTGGGTTTGTGTATAGAGATAGAGAGAATAACCAATATTATATAAAGACTAATAATCATGTTGTTAAAACGGAGGATGATGTGAAACATTGTACTGTCGAGTTTCATTACGATGATGACAGTAGGTCGAGTGTAATCACTAGTAGAGGAGTGGAACTTGTAGCGACAGATCCTTATAGAGATTTCACAAGATTCACATTCCATCCTGTACCTGATTTTTTACATCAACTAGACTATGATGATAATAGAGATCCATATGTTAATATAATGTTAAAAAATAATCAAATTATATCGAGGCCACCTCTTCTATCACTGAGTGACTCGTATTTATCTGGATTAAACCTAAACAGTTCCGACATCTATTTGATGTTTCTTTCATATCCTGACGGTTTTATCGGATACTTCAATAGCTGTTATTTAAAATTTAATCCACTTCCTTCAAATATACAGGAGTTAACTTCTGTAGAAGTTTATATAGATGAGGCTGATGGTGAAACTAGAAAGATAAGGGGTGATGTAGTAAAATTTGGTGATGATGTTGTTATTAAAGTATCAGACTCTATTACCCAAGATAAAGTTAAGAAATGTAGAGTTGTGAGGAATGGTGAAGTTATTGGTCGTGGGACTCGATTGTATTTCAAACAATGTAAATTGAAAGATTTTGTCAGTTTGAGTGGGATTGATGAAGAACATCTTGATGATGATTTGTGGGAATTTAACTTTCACCCTAAAAAAGTGGAAAGTGACGCTAGAATTTGGTCAGATGAAGTGTGTTGTATTGGCCACCCTCATGGTGGAATCAAACACATAACTTTCGGACGAGAATTGGGAGAGTCACTAGAAAAGTTCGATAATCAATATCGACATATTAAAGACCCACAATCAGACTGTCAGTGTAAGGAAGTTTGTTGTTTAAATTATTCATGTAAAACTTGTCCTGGATCTAGTGGATCTCCAGTATTTAAACTGTGGGACTTGGATAGTGATTTATATCATACTCATTTTATGGGTGAAAGAGTAAACAGAGTAATCAATGGTGAACAGATAGAAAATATAAACAGAGCCTGGGATCCCGGTTTAAAGTTGAACAGGTAAAAGTCTTCTTTCTCTAGTTTCTGATGTCCAGTTTCATAGATTTTTCTCTTTTTCTCAAAATTTTTAATTTAAATAATGATTAAAGATAATTCTTACTCCAATTAATTTTTAAAATATTTTACGATGTCAAAAACCTTTCAACATTCAAACTTTGATAAAATAAGACGATCGCTTTTGTTTTTAATTCAAGGTAGTTGCTAAATTCTACATTTAGAAACTTTCAATCGTACAATTTCCGAATCCTTTTAGCCATTATTTTTAATCATGAAATTGGCTACTTCTTACTTCAATATATATTTTTCAAAACGTTTCTCAAAGACAAACAACCCTTCACAATTAATTCTAAAATTAAACGACGAAATAGGTGATTGATGGACCTTGAACTTGAACTGGTAGTGACTCAATAATACACAAAGAAACTGACGATCGACTGGTGCCGATTAACTTTTCTCTTTTTAATTATTTTCATCTACAATTAATAAAGAACACAACCAAACAATATTTTCATATTTTCTATAAATGTGATAATTTTTCTAACTTTTAACAGTCAAAACAATAGAGTTATATAGAAAATAGAGTCTACATTTATCATGTTACCGTGGACCGATAAGGAACCTTGCCCGCCATCATGATTCCTGGAACTTCACTTGACGTTGAATCTTGACCTACTAAATGTTTTGTTCACAAAATGCCTGAAAGTTGTTGTTTTTACGATGGTTTTAACATGAGAAAGAAAAGAAATGGCTTAGAATTTTCATAGTCAAGTCTATCATCAGGATTTGTCCCCTCGTTCAAATAAATTTGGTTTATTCTATGTGTTACGGCCCAATGGGGTGTCATTAGGCTTTTAGTCATATTTCTCTTAGTTCTTCTCTAATTCGGAACATCATATCCATATTTGGTCATTTGCTCATTAATATTCATGAGTATTTTCCCGCGAAACTAGCTGTCAATCATTTAGGTCTCCACTGGTGGAAGACATTTTGTAAGCAGAACTTCGAGTCAGCTGTTGAAAGTCTTTTATTTTGATTTAATTATGATTTTTCCTGTGTGTCATGAATATTTGTTGGATTTGGAAGGTCTATAAATACGGTTAGAATCATGTCATTTATTTTTATCGTCATTTTACGTTGCTTTTATAACTTTCACTTTTGAGGCCTACAAACATGCCATTGTTTTTGCATAGTCATCGATATTTCTTGTGAGCCTTCTCATCCTTAATCGTTCGTTCTTACGTTCGTTCCTTCTGTAAATTTATATGAACCATTTCTACATTGTAATACCTGTTGTTGATGTACCATTTTGATACCTGGTTATTAAGAATATATCATCATTCAACTCTTAACACTTGTTATCATTTTTATACGCCCACATGAAATGGGGGGCGTATATTGTCGTCACCCACATCCGTCCGTCCGTCCGTCCGTCCGTCCGTCCGTCCGTCGGTCCGTCCGTCCGTCCGTCCGTCCACAATTGCTCGTAAACACTCTACACGGTGTAATTCTTGACGGATTTAGATGAAACTTAATATGAGTGTTTATGATTACGCAAGGATGAACCCTATTGAAAATCAGCGAAATCGGAAAAAAATTAGTATGAGTTCGTGCCCTTGTTCTTGAATGGCTCGTAAACACTCTACAACATGCAATTCTTGACCGATTTTGATGAAACTTGGTGTGAGAGTATGTTATAACTCAAGGATAAACCCTATCGAAAATCAGCGAAATCGAAAAACATTTAGTATGAGTTATTGCCCTTGTTATTGAAAACGCGTTCAATTTTAGCTTGTAAACATTCTTGAGAGAACAATTTTTAATGGATTTCAATGAAACTTGGCTCGAGTATTTGTTATCACCCAAGGATGAAGCCTATTGAAAACCAGTCAAATCGAAAAAAAATTAATATCAGTTATTGCCCTTGTCTTTGAAAACGCGTTCAATTTTTAGCTTGTAAACACTCTACAAAGCACATTTACTGACCAATTTTGACGAAACTTGCTGAAATTGTTTAATATCACCCAAGAATGAACCCTTTTGAAAATAGCACATATCGAAATATATTTAATAGGAATTAGTACCTTTGTTCTATAAAATGTGTTGGATTTTTGCCTTGTAAACACTCTACAAGTCACAATTCTTGAGCGATTTTGACATAACTTGGCATGAGTATTTGTAATCACCTAAGGATGAACCCTATTGAAATTCAGTTAAATCGAAAAATATTTAGTATCAGTTATTGCCCTTGTGTTTGAAAACGCGTTCAATTTTAGCTTGTAAGCACTCTAGAAAGAACAATTCTTATTGGATTTTGATAAAACTTGGCTTGAGTATTTGTTTTTACCCAAGGATGAACCATATTGAAAATCAAATAAATCGAAATATATTTAGTGTCAGTTATTGCCCTTGTGTTTGAAAACAGGTTTAACTTTTTAATAAATACTCTAGAAGGTACAATTCATGACCAATGTTGACAAAACTCACTGAAATTGTTGGATATCGCAAGGGATGAGCCTAATTGAAAATTAAAATTATCAAAATATATCTAATATGAATTATTGCCCTTGTTCTTTTAAACGCGTTCGATTTTTGTCTCGTAAACACTCTACATGGCACAATTCTTGATGGATTTCGATAAGCGAAATCGAAAATTTTTTTAGTATTAGTTACTGCCCTTGTTCTTGAAAACGCATTCAATTTTAGCTTGTAAACACTCTAGAAAGAACTATTCTTAATGGATTTTGATTAACTTTGGCTTGAGTATTTGTTTTTACCCAAGGATGAACCCTATTATAAATCAAATAAATAGAAATATATTTAGTGTCAGTTATAGCCCTTGTTCTTGAAAACGCGTTCAATTTTAGCTTGTAAACACTCTAGAAAGAACAATTTTTAATGGATTTTGATGTAACTTGGCTGGAGTATTTGTTGTCTCCCAAGGATGAACTCTATTGAAAATCGAAAAATATTTAGTACAAGTTATTGCCCTTGTTTTTGAAAACGCGTTCAATTTAACTCGTAAACATTCTAGAAAGAACAATTTTGAATGGATTTTGATGAAGCTTGGCTTTAGTATTTGTTTTCTCACAAGGATAAACCCTATTGAAAATCAGATAAATCAAAAAATATTTAGTGTCAGTTATTGGGCCTGTTTTCAAAATCGCTTTCAACTTTTGGCTTGTGAACACTCTAAACATTCATTTTTGACAAAACTCGCTGAAATTGTTTAATATCAACCAAGAATGAGCCTTATTAAGAATTAAAAATATCAAAATATTATTAAGGGTGAACCCTATTGCAAATCATAAAAATACCGAAAAATATTTAATGAGTTGAGTTAGGTACAATTCTTGACAGTTTTTAATGAAACTAGAGACCCTAGAAAAAAATATATGGTGGAAGGTTGAATATTTCATTCCACTTTTGTAACCTTACTGAAAAGTTTTTATTTGAAATAAATGCTGCCAGTGGGCGTATATTACCTTGCCTGGCAAGCTATCTTTACGTATTGGGAGAGAGAAAAGGTAAAGTGGGAAGGACGCATTAACATCATTAGTAGTACAACCCATAATCCAGCATAGGACATCACACTATGAAAGCTGTGACTAGGCCTAGGCCTACTGTTTAATAATATTTTTAGTTTTGGTAGGTTTAGTAGTATTACTGGGAGAGAACAAGGACTAAGATTATGTAGCCATATATTGCTTGTAAAATGGATGAAGGGAGTCTGGTATAATACAATCACACTAACAGTGTGAACACTAAACAATACATTTACTGTCTGTTATTCTATTTATCTTTAGCATGGGTGAAGAGAGAGGGAAAACTATTAACCTATTGGAACAGGTCATAAGAAAGCTTGAAGCCCGAAATGCGGGTGCCACTGCCAGTACCTCCAATAGTAGTGGTGAAGAAAGCAATGAAGAAACTATTAACCTATTGAAACAGATCTTAAGAAAGCTTGAAGCCCTAAATGCGGGTGCCACTGCCAGTACCTCCAACAGTAGTGGTGAAGAAAGCAATGAAGAAACTATTAACCTATTGAAACAGATCTTAAGAAAGCTTGAAGCCCTAAATGCGAGTGCCACTGCCAGTACCTCCAATAGTAGTGGTGAAGAAAGCAATTAAGACAACTTTTCTCAACCTACCAGAGACATTTTAAGTCAAAAGCCGGAAATAAACCGACTTGCACCAAGTATTCTCACAAGTAATTATGCTTAGTCAATCAGTCTGAGGTAGGCCTATATTTGGAGTTTAGTAAGACCACTTAATATTTCCTCATTAACTTCAATGTTAAATTAGGCCACTTTCAACCACTGTAACTTTTTCTACAACATTGCTAGAAAAATATCCAAGATGTCAAATAAAATCTAGTCCAATACTTAAAACCTGGTAAAAAAACCAACAATATACCAATACCGGATGTTGATCTGGGAAATTAGAGAAAACGAAAGTAAAACACTGCTTATTTACCAACTGTTGAATTTCATTGAATGTGCTCTCCAAGTTATTGTGTATAGGCCTATATACCAAGGGTAAATTGATGAAATTCAAATCTTACAATCAATTCTGATTTTTTTTCACAGGATTTTGTGCCAAACAAGGTTGAAAAAAGAATTAATAAAAAAAGGACTCCAAAGTGCAGAATATTATAGGGATAAAATTTATGATGCTTATCCCAAATTAAAAGATGGTGGAGGATTTGAATTATTAAGAACTTCCAATAGATCATGTTTAGATGTGATTAAACCACCACAGCAAGGATATAACAGTGAAAACTTGTCTGATTCATGTGCTTTAGGACAAAGTATCATCTACATTAGACCCCTACAGAAAGATCTTGATATTGCAGTTGAAATGTCCACAAGTCAAAATGTCTAAAAAAAAAAAAAGTCAAAATGTTAATCATTATTAATGTGTTAATTAATCACTTAGACCTATTGTTTTTAGATTAAGGATATTGCTAACAAAGAAATATTTAGGTCAGCCAGAGCAATATCTGAAACTGTTCTTGTTAAACACAAGGAAAACAAAGACTTGCAAAACCCTGAATACTTGATCTGAATATGTAATAGAACCAGAGAAAAGAATCGTCCCAAAAACCCACAAAATCTGGAGTTTGAGGTATGTGATATTATTTTAAGTAATATAATGATTTTAAATAAAATTATCAAAATAATAATAATTTTAATATTTTTATTATAAAATATCTTAATGTATCTGTTTATGATTTGTGGACATTTTTATACGCCCACATGAAATGGGGGGCGTATATTGTCGTCACCCACATCCGTCGGTCCGTCGGTCCGTCGGTCCGTCCGTCCGTCCGTCCGTCCGTCCACAATTGCTCGTAAACACTCTACACGGTGTAATTCTTGACGGATTTAGATGAAACTTAATATGATTGTTTATGATCACGCAAGGATGAACCCTATTGAAAATCAGCGAAATCGGAAAAAAATTAGTATGAGTTCGTGACCTTGTTCTTGAATGGCTCGTAAACACTCTACATCGTGCAATTCTTGACCGATTTTGATGAAACTTGGTGTGAGAGTATGTTATAACTCAAGGATAAACCCTATCGAAAATCAGCGAAATCGAAAAACATTTAGTATGAGTTATTGCCCTTGTTCTTGAAAACGCGTTCAAATTTAGCTTGTAAACACTCTTGAGAGAACAATTCTTAATGGATTTTGATGAAACTTGGCTTGAGTATTTGTTATCACCCAAGGATGAAGCCTATTGAAAACCAGTCAAATCGAAAAAAAATTAATATCAGTTATTGCCCTTGTTTTTGAAAACGCGTTCAATTTTTAGCTTGTAAACACTCTACAAAGCACAGTTATTGACAGATTTTGACGAAACTTGCTGAAATTGTTTAATATCACCCAAGAATGAACCCTTCTGAAAAAAGCACATATCGAAATATATTTAATAGGAGTTATTGCCCTTGTTCTATAAAATGTGTTGGATTTTTGCCTTGTAAACACTCTACAAGTCACAATTCTTGAGCGATTTTGACATAACTTGGCATGAGTATTTGTAATCACCTAAGGATGAACCCTATTGAAATTCAGTTAAATCGAAAAATATCTAGTATCAGTTATTGCCCTTGTGTTTGAAAACGCGTTCAATTTTAGCTTGTAAGCACTCTAGAAAGAACAATTCTTAATGGATTTTGGTTAACTTTGGCTTGAGTATTTGTTTTTACCCAAGGATGAACCCTATTATAAATCAAATAAATAGAAATATATTTAGTGTCAGTTATTGCCCTTGTTCTTGAAAACGCGTTCAATTTTAGCTTGTAAGCACTCTAGAAAGAACAATTCTTAATGGATTTTGGTTAACTTTGGCTTGAGTATTTGTTTTTACCCAAGGATGAACCCTATTATAAATCAAATAAATAGAAATATATTTAGTGTCAGTTATAGCCCTTGTTCTTGAAAACGCGTTCAATTTTAGCTTGTAAACACTCTAGGAAGAACAATTTTTAATGGATTTTGATGTAACTTGGAGTATTTGTTGTCTCCCAAGGATGAACCCTATTGAAAATCGAAAAATATTTAGTAAAGTAATTGACCTTGTTTTTGAAAACGCGTTCACTTTAACTCGTAAACAATCTAGAAAGAACAATTTTGAATGGATTTTGATGAAACTTGGCTTTAATATTTGTTTTCTTACAAGGATAAACCCTATTGAAAATCAGATAAATCGAAAAATATTTAGTGTCAGTTATTGGGCCTGTTTTCAAAATTTTCAACTTTTAGCTTGTGAACACTCTAAACATTCCTTTTTGACAAAACTCGCTGAAATTGTTTAATATCAACCAAGGATGAGCCTTATTAAGAATTAAAAATATCAAAATATTATTAAGGGTGAACCCTATTGCAAATCATAAAAATACCGAAAAATATTTAATGAGTTGTTATTAGGTACAATTCTTGACAGTTTTTAATGAAACTAGAGGCCCTAGAAAAAAAAAGGTTGGAAGGTTGAATATTTCATTCCACTTATTGTAACCTTACTGAAAAGTTTTTATTTGAAATAAATGCTGCCAGTGGGCGTATATTACCTTGCCTGGCAAGCTATCTTGACTTTTTTCTGTAGGCATTTTGACTTACTCTGCTTTAAGTTCAGTAAAATTGGTATGGAAATTAAGGTTTCTCCTGTTTTCAATGTACTGGTAATGATATATATTATTACTATAATAAACTAGTATTCTATGTATTATTCCCAGTTAAATCATTTAAAATTTGTTGGAAGTTGGAAAATGATTCGGTAAACAAAATTTAGTTAAGAAAATAATTATTTAAAGACAATTTATGTATGTGATTAAAAAATAAATGGCTTAAACTTTAGTTGTAACCATTGCTTTGTAATATTTAGATAAAAATGTTGTCAATGGGGAAGAATCGAACTTAAAAGGTACAGTAATATTGAATCTTTAACCATCTTTCTAATTAGGCTCAGATTTTAAATGTGTAAAATTGTTACGAAGGTGAAATGCATAAGACTTTTCTTTCTTTCTATGATTGTTAAAGAATCTACTGTATTTACCTTCCTTTTGAATGTTTCTTTTATTATGGTTCTTCTGAAATCAGTTAGAATGCACTGAAAAATATAAACTTAAAAAATGTTTTGTGACATTATATCCCACACATTATAATTATCATACGCCCACATGAAAATGTAGACGTATATTGCCATCACCCCTGTCCGTCCATCGGTCCGTCCGTCAGTCCGTACGTCCGTCCGTCAACAATTACTTGTGTATGCGATACAGGCCAGAGTTTTTATCCGATTTGAATGAAACTTGGTATGTGTATTCATCTTCATAATATCTCGGACAAGTTCGAAAATGGCACGATTCCAGATGTCGGTTTATGAGTTTGGGCCCTTGATTAAATGAAAAAACGTTAAAATTTACTTGTGTACCCAATAGAAGCTGTAGTTTTTATCCGATTTGAATGAAACTTAGTATGTGTATTCATCTTGATAACATCTCGGACAAGTTCGAAAATGGCACAATTCCGTATGTAGGTTTATGAGTTACGGCCCTTGATTAAATGGAAAAACGTTAAAATTTACTTGTGTACGCAATAGAAGCTGTAGTTTTTATCCGATTTGAATGAAACTTGGTATGTGTATTCATCTTGATAATGTCCTGCCAGATGTCTGTTTATGAGTTATGGCCCTTGATTAGATGGAAAAACGTTAAAATTTACTTGTGTACGCAATAGAAGCTGTAGTTTTTATCCGATTTGAATGAAACTGAGTATGTGTATTTATCTTGGTAATATCTCAGACAAGTACGAAAATGGCAAGCTTCCAGATGTCGGTTTATGAGTTATTGCCCTGGATTAAATGAAAAAACATGGAATATTCTGTTTGCTGAAGTGGGCGTATGTTACCTTGCCTGGCAAGCTATCTTCAAATATATTGATGTTAATTAGGCATATAATATTTTATGTTTCAGTTAATGTTGTTGTTGTTTCTAAACAGAACAAGGTATGGTGGCCCTGTGTCGTTCCAGTTATAGAGCCATTAACAGTATATGTTTGGGGTGAAAGCTGGTAAGATTTTTTTAACATACTTTCTGTGTTGTCTGCAGTTTATACAAATTTGTTACTTAGATCAGATAGTTGAATAGTTTTCACCTGTCACTCAAATTGATTTGATAGGCAAATAGTGCTGGCAAATATAATTGATTATCGCAACATTGAAAACCATGTTGATGGTGTTTGCCCCTAGATTTACTATAAGCTGCTGGTGGGGGGCGTATTTCAACGCTTTGTGTTGCTACCTTAAAAAATTCTTTACGAAAACACTTATTTAAATTGTGCCATCAAGAAACATTTTTTTGACAAGTAATTATTTTAAAAGCAACATGGGTGTTATTGTTTAAAGGTAGCTCTTACTCTAGTTTTATTATCACAGTAATTTATACAACTTTCAACATGAAAGTATCAAGGAATAATGTCAAACCTTTTTTACAAGCTATTGAGTTAAATTTATTGGTAGTGTCAAGAGGTAAAGGTTTGTATGGGTTGCTTTGCTTTTATCATTCTCCATATAAATTTAAAATAGGGTGATTCCAGGATAATGTATGGTACATTTAGAAACTGTTTTTCAACAAAGTTAAAGCAGATATAAAGTGTTGTGCAAAATAGTTCTAAAATTCACCTCAAAATCTATAATTGTTCTATTAGCAATCTATGTATAGACAAATTTGAAGTCACAAACATAAACATAACGTTACATAGAAAAATGCACTTAAAAAGTTTTAAAATTTAAGAAAAAAAATCTAAAAAATGCATTTGTTGAATTGTATAGATAAAAACACATGAAAGTATGCATAAGTTACCTTATATGTCAGGTTATATGTAAAAGTCCCCTTTGGGGGGGGGGGGGAACTTACATAAAAAAGTATTATAAACCTTTGTTTATCATTATTTTTTTTATCAATTTCTGCTCCAAATGGTGCTAGGCAGTAACCATAGTAAACCATAGTTGTTTATCATTTATACCCTAGTAATATTGCCCTCTGTACCTAATAACCCCTTGATAATGAAGATTGAATGAAGTGAGCAGAAGGAAATAAAAAGAAACTAGATTTGTATACAATAATGAAGTATTTATAGTAATATTAGAATCAAGTAATTTATAATCTACAATGTTAATTTTGTTACTGTTAAAAATCACCTTAATTGAGTTCTGATTGATTAACAAACTGAAATAAAAATTTGACACGTTTTTAATTCTGAATGGAATCGCCCTATAAAGTTACAGTTAATTTCAGTTCAAAATTAGTTAACAAGGAGTTATATTTGGCTTTAGTTTTATGTTCATTGTTTTCTTACATGATAATTACATTTCATTGTTTGCTTTTTTCTCAGTTCACAATTTTCTCGAAACCAGGATCAAATACCTTGGTATTAAATACAAAATTATAAGCTTCTTGTTTTCTGTTTTGGTCAAATTTATAAATGCTATGCAGGGTAAAGCTCTAAATAGATTTGAATGAAACCCAGAATATTTGATTATTGTTAAAAGTTAAAAGGGTTACTAGCTATTTTGATTAAGTTTTAAAAAAGAATCCAGGAATAATTTTGCTTACTTTAAAAAAAAGTTAGTGATGAATGGAAACCCAAGTTTGATGAAGATGTTATCAGAGCCAAGAACATGTTTGTTCTGTTTTATGTGATGAGATTAGGTGTAATCATCATAATATTATTAATCATTCTCATTTCAGAATTAAAGAATATGTAAGACGTCAAAGAGAGGTTACAGATATTGAGAAGTCCATGAGAGCCAATCTGATAGAAATTGAAATAAAGTTATTGGAAACACAGGAATTAGTAGAAATAAGAGGAAAGGTACAAGCTTTATATCAGTTTTTTACATATTAAGAATGATGTTTAAGTCTCAATTGAGGCAAAGTGATTTTGCTGTTGATCAAATTTAGAGAATCTGAGACTGAAAAATTCTATTTTTAATATATATTCTATTCTTCTCATTCTATTATTTTATAATTTTAGAATAACCGAAATGTTCCAGTTATTATACCAAAGGATACTACAAAAGTTCTGGCATTTATTGCTGAAAAAGATTTGCGTAATGCCATAGGTATACCTAAAGGAAATAGATATGTGTTTGCCAACTCAAGTAAGTATGATAAATAAGTGATATATTGATAAGTAAGTAAAGATATACAAAGTAAATTTGATGTTTTATTTCTGTCTGTTAAAAGGTTCCCATCAGTGGTCAGATTATTGTCAAATCCTCAGCCTTTTTTATTTAGATAAAGAGGAATTGATATTGTCTCAATGGATTCTTTATTTAGCTTGTGCTATAAATATAGTTACAGGTATGGCAGTCTTTACAGCTTATGAAAGTTTAAAGGCAAAGAAGTAAATCTACAGTCACCAGATAAAATAACATCAGTGAATCTCAGGAAATATGTAGCCACTATTTCACAGGTTTGTATTAGTGAGCATTGTAAATATCAGTCTCGAGTTTTTGCTATATATCTGTAGTTGGTGTAAAACCTGGAGTAAAGGTAATCTGTTCGAGCCAATACAGATAGTCATTTTAATGAAAAACGATTAAACTGAATAATATTGAAAATATACACTTGATGACATGTTTTAGTAATACAAATACATATTCATTCATAAAATATTCATATCAAACCATGCCTGTCTACAATTTTTATACGCCCACATGAAATGGGGGGCGTATATTGTCGTCACCCACGTCCGTCCGTCCGTCCGTCCGTCCGTCCGTCCGTCCACAATTGCTCGTAAACACTCTACACGGTGTAATTCTTGACGGATTTAGATGAAACTTAATATGAGTGTTTATGATCATGCAAGGATGAACCCTATTGAAAATCAGCGAAATCGGAAAAAAATTAGTATGAGTTTGTGCCCTTGTTCTTGAATGGCTCGTAAACACTCTACAAAGTGCAATTCTTGACCGATTTTGATGAAACTTGGTGTGAGAGTATGTTATAACGCAAGGATAAACCCTATCGAAAATCAGCGAAATCGAAAAACATTTAATGGATTTTAATGAAACTTGGCCTAAGTATTTGTTATCACCCAAGGATGAAGCCTATTGAAAACCAGTCAAATCGAAAAAAAATTAATATCAGTTATTGCCCTTGTTTTTGAAAACTCGTTCAATTTTTAGCTTGTAAACACTCTACAAAGCACAGTTATTGACCGATTTTGACGAAACTTGCTGAAATTGTTTAATATCACCAAAGAATGAAACCTTTTGAAAATAGCACATATCAAAATATATTTAATAGGAATTATTGCCCTTGTTCTATAAAATGTGTTGGATTTTTGCCTTGTAAACACTCTACAAGTCACAATTCTTGAGCAATTTTGACATAACTTGGCATTAGTAATCACCTAAGGATGAACCCTATTGAAATTCATTTAAATCGAAAAATATTTAGTATCAGTTATTGCCCTTGAGTTTGAAAACGCTTTCAATTTTAGCTTGTAAACACTCTAGAAAGAACAATTCTTAATGGATTTTGATAAAACTTGGCTTGAGTATTTGTTTTTACCCAAGGATGGACCTTTTTGAAAATCAAATAAATTGAAATATATTTAGTGTCAGTTATTGCCCTTTTGTTTGAAAACGGGTTTAACTTTTTGGCTAATAAACACTCTAGAAGGTACAATTCATGAACTATGTTGACAAATCTCACTGAAATTGTTGGATATCGCAAGGGATGAGCCTAATTGAAAATTAAAAATATCAAAATATATCTAATATGAATTATTGCCCTTGTTCTTTTAAACGCGTTCGATTTTTGTCTCGTAAACACTCTACATGGCACAATTCTTGATGGATTTCGATGAAACTTGGTGTGAGAGTGTGTTATAACTCAAGGATGAACCCTATTGAAAATCAGCTAAATTGAAAAAATTTTTAGTATGAGTTACTGCCCTTGTTCTTGAAAACGCATTCAATTTTAGCTTGTAAACACTCTAGAAAGAACTATTCTTAATAGATTTTGATTAACTTTGGCTTGAGTATTTGTTTTTACCCAAGAATGAACCCTATGATAAATCAAATAAATAGAAATATATTTAGTGTAAGTTATAGCCCTTGTTCTTGAAAACGCGTTCAATTTTAGCTTGTAAACACTCTAGAAAGAACAATTTTTAATGGATTTTGATGTAACTTGGCTGGAGTATTTGTTGTCTCCCAAGGATGAACCCTATTGAAAATCGAAAAATATTTAGTACAAGTTATTGACCTTGTTTTTGAAAACGCGTTCAATTTAACTCGCAAACACTCTAGAAAGAACAATTTTGAATGGATTTTGATGAAACTTGGCTTTAGTATTTGTTTTCTCACAAGGATAAACCCTATTGAAAATCAGATAAATCGAAAAATATTTAGTGTCAGTTATTGCGCCTGTTTTCAAAAACGCTTTCAACTTTTGGCTTGTGAACACTCTAAACATTCCTTTTTGACAAAACTCGCTGAAATTGTTTAATATCAACCAAGGATGAGCCTTATTAAGAATTAAAAATATCAAAATATTATTAAGGGTGAACCCTATTGCAAATCATAAAAATACCGAAAAATATTTAATGAGTTGTTATTAGGTACAATTCTTGACAGTTTTTAATGAAACTAGAGATTCTAGAATAAAATAGGTTGGTAGGTTGAATAATTCATTCCACTTATTGTAACCTTACTGAAAAGTTTTTATTTGAAATAAATGCTGCCAGTGGGCGTATGTTACCTTGCCTGGCAAGCTATCTTAGAATTATATTCTGAAATATATTATATTGATTTTTTTCAGGTATTTGACGTAAGTCCCCAACAACAGCAGTGGTTGACTAATCATATAGGCCATAATCTTTCAGTTCATAATATTCATTATAAACAAACTTCAGGACTGATAGAGAGAATTGACATAGCTAAAATAATGTTGATGATGGAACATGGTTTAATAGGAAAATATAGTGGGAAGAGGCTTGAAGATATACAACTTAATGGTAACTAAATATCTCCCTATTAAAATATCCATGTTTACATGATATATCTCTCTCCACAATGAGCTTATCTAATATAGCTAACTGAATTATGTTCACTGTATGATTATGCCTAAAGTCAATGCTATGCAGAAATGTCTAATTCACTAATGTTAGGTTGATAATGCAGAAATTCTGTGTTATAAGTTAAAAGTTTCTCGTGAAAATACAAGTATTGCATAAGACATAAGTCAAAAATCATATGTTTCATGTTGAAAGTAAAAAGATGTAGCACTGGTTACAAAAGTCAAATGTTTAATTTTCACACTTAACCTCATACATTATCATTTTGTCTGCTAACGCGTTCCATAAAACATTTGACCTTTTGAACTTTGCACTCGACACTAGTTTTTTCTCCCTTTACTTATTACATTTGTATCTTTACATTTGACATTCAACATAGAATCATTTTAATGATGACGTCACGTTGCTAGGTCTCGAAAAGTCTCACGAGACTGAAATAAATAGATTTTTAAGAATAAATTCTCCCAAGGAAAGACAACTCATATCGTAAATAAAGAACATGGCTGCTGGTTTTCGAGAATTGATTCAAAGAATTCGTAGGATTATGATAGAATTGGAATCGCATTCTGATTTCGAAGGATGTTCACATCAGATCTCTAGTCTGACAAATATATTATGTACATTAAATACAGACTATGATGGTTATGAAGGCGAATTTGATTGATGTTTACAACTTATAACGCAGGCATCGGATATGATCGACGGTGTTTCTGCCGTGTATGACAATCAACTTTTACTGAGAAACCAACCTGAAACATCTGTCGGTTTGATGGGACGACCTAAATTGTGTATACCTTTGCAACAATTGGAATTTCTACTCTTCACATGTAAATTCTCAGCTCAGAATGTTGCAGACATTTTAAATGTGAGTAGAAGAACTGTTTTCAGACGCCTTAATGAGAATGGATTGAAGATTTCTGAAAATTTTACTGACATAAGTGATGATGAACTTGATGTTAAAGTTTCTGAAATACTACGGTGCCATCCTGATATAGGCTACAGGAGTGTGAAAGCACATCTTTAAGTGCAGGTCATTACGTCCAAGAAAAACGTGTTCGTCAGACCATGAGAAATGTTGATATGGAAGGCTGTCTTATACGTCGTCTACAGCTAAGACCAATTAGACGAAGAAATTATAAAGTGAAAGCACCAAATTCTTTGTGGCATATTGATGGGTATCATAAACTTATCAGGTAAGATTATGAAAAAGTAAATTTACCAAAGAGATATATTAGTATTATTATAGTTATAACTTTCTGGTCCTGTACAAAACAACATTCTATGTTAAAAGACCCCCATATAAGGGGTGTCATATCAGGCATTCTGGAAGGTTGAGTGCTCATGCTTATGCATCATATCTATCACAAAATAGTTTTTATATGCCAACTTGATAATCAAGCTTATATGTAGACATAATATTAACCCGAAATTATTTCGGAGAGTCTTAGATTGTCTTTGCTTTGGGTTGATGAAAATGACAACTGTTAAAAAAAAAATTTATATGCAAATATGATTTTACAGCAAGGAAATTTCAGTCTGAAATCTGGGTCATTTTCACATGAAATTTCTAGGAGGGAACTGTAGTTTTTTATATTGAAAATGTTCAAACCATATATTTTCAGGGACCGGAAGGTGTTCATGGATATCATGCAATTGACAACAATATTTTGAATATTTGTGACATGAGAGAAAAAATTCAATTCAGATCTCAATGTGGCCAGAGAGTAATAAGTGTGTTTTACCCTGTACTACATTATTTCTTTAATTTTTTTTTTAGTTGGAGATTTGTTATTCATGGTGGAGTTGATGGGTTTTCTAGACTCCCAGTGTTTTTGAAGGTTAATACTAACAACACTTCTGTAACTGTTCTCGCTGCATTTCACGGTGCCGTTCAAGACTATGGTTTGCCATAAAGAGTTCGCTCTGATAAAGGAGGTGAGAATGTAGGAGTTGCAAACTTCATGATAGAAAATAGGGGCGAAGGAAGAGGAAGCCATATCACAGGTCGAAGTGTTCACAATCAAAGGTAATTTTTAAACTTTAAGATTTCGATTCATTTTCAGGATAAGATAAAGTTATCAAATAAGTTTGCTAGTTATTTTATCTGCTCCCCAAGCATATATAGTCATATTTTTGATCAATACTATTCAAGACCAATGATGTCAGTTGTTGTGCTCAAAGCAAACTAGGCTTACTGTTTACTAGATACCAGACTGTACTTCTCTTGGGGGTAGTCCACTTCTATATAGCTATTAACTCTGGATTCTGCCATGTTTTTGGATGCAATTTTGATAAACGGAAATGTTTTGCTTGTACAGATGTACATTTATGTCATGTCTTTTAAGCTTACATAATCTTAATTTTGATAATAGTAAGGAGTCGTCAATCAATATATTAGGAAAATAGTCATTGTCATTGTTGATGTATACGGTCATCAGTTTACCTTGCCTGTAGACTTCGTCCATCAGCAAATGATAGTCAGAATTCCGTCTGCACTCCTACAACAAGGTTTTGATCAAATTGTGAACAAACTATAAGTTGAAATCTGCAAATTTTGCACTTTATGCATAGACCAGCATGTAGTTCTGTTTATTAATTACAAATTTTAGATTGATTTGCATGAAGTTTCAGTTTGGCATTTTTTCTTTAGTCCATATTGGTATTGAAATTTGATTGACTGATAATTATTTGCATGCGCTGCGATTGGCTGTCTTGAACTGTTACAGATATTAAGTTCTATAATGAGTGAAGCTAGACTCTGTATCGGACTCCAGGGCTCGACTATTCTTGTTTCAAATGTTAAATGGTAGTCAAAGATTATTAGCACATTTTAAGGGTCATTTGTTATGTATAATATACTATCATTACAGGATTCAACGCTTCTGGAGAGATTTGTGGGAAGGCTGTGTCGGATTTTATTTGTTTTGTTACTGTATATGGATTTGGCAGACATCTTAACACCAACCAATGAAATTCATTTAGAAGTTTTGCACTTCACTTTTTTGCCAAGGATTCAAAAAAGTTTTGATGAATTCAGGTCAGCATACATGAATCGATCCATGCGAACTGAGAGAGGTCAAACCCCATTGCAGATTTGGATTCGGGGTCAAATTCAAGAGAATGACCAACTTTTATCAGAGGTAAGTGGTTATTTGATAGATTAAAGGGTGATTCAGTTTCCAGTATACAGTCCAGAACTATATAGTTAATTTAAGATAACACAACATTTTTCTTGGCATATATCAAATTTGTTCCATAAATAAGTGTGAGTGTGTTTAAAAATAATACCAGCTAAAATCTATTTTAGTTTGGATTCAAAGGCAATAATTATTGATAGGATTTTCATAATCTTTAAACTGCCCTGAAATAAGTTTTATTTTGTTTTATCATTTCAGGGGAAGCCGGGATGGCTAAGTGAGTTAGACGCTTGCTCGCTAAGCTGGAGGTCCAGGGTTCGATCCCGGCATAGGTCGAGATAATACCTTCGGATTTTTCAACCCGGTTTCCCCCCCTGTCAGTGATGCTTGTTGGAGGGGCTGACAAGGAAAAAGCGTCTAGTCGTTCGGATAGGACAATAAACCGAGGCCCTGTGTGCTACAGGCTGAGCACGTGAAAGATCCCTCGACAGTTGGGAATCGATAATAACAGTAGACTGATGCTGCTGTCCTGACAAAATTTCCCTCATTGCACACTGCATGGCGTTACACGTCTTCATTAGCCCACAAAAGGTGCAGAAGAGTAGGATGTAAAACTCCATTTCATTTCATTTATCATTTCAGGAAGATATGGTTCTTTATGGCAGCTCAAATGAAGGTGGTGTTGCAGGTTTACATCTTCCACAAATAGAATTGCCTCAAAATACATTATTAAATGAAGAAAAAATAATTGAATTAAATCAGTTGATTTCTCCATTACATTCATCGAACTGCTTTGGTGTGAAAGATGGACTTGTCTTAAGTGTAATAAGATTATTTCTAAAGAAGAATACTTTGAGTATGTGAGAAAAACAGAAGAATTTTTATACACGTGTTGTCACTGTGCTACCCCATGTGGTAATATTGTGATTACTTCACCCAGGCTTAATTCAACTGAAGTTTCTCATGATAACTTCTCCATCAACTTATCAAACATTGACGATCTTGTTAGCAGCAGTATTTCTGAACCAAATGTAGCGGACCCCTCTCTATTATCAACAATTAAAATACGGGCTGAAGTGAGTATAATTATAGTATAATGCAGTAATTATCTGTTAAAACCTAATGATTATTGTAAGGTGATTGAAATTAACAAGTTGCTGTACTGTCAATATTGGTGTTAATCATTATTAATGTGTTAATTAATTACTTAGACCTATTGTTTTTAGATTAGGTATATTGCTAACAAAGAAATATTTAGGTCAGCCAGAGCAATATCTGAAACTGTTCTTGTTAAACACAAGGAAAACAAAGACTTGCAAAACCCTGAATACTTGATCTGAATATGTAATAGAACCAGAGAAAAGAATCGTCCCAAAAACCCACAAAATCTGGAGTTTGAGGTATGTGATATTATTTTAAGTAATATAATGATTTTAAATAAAATTATCAAAATAATAATAATTTTTATATTTTTATTATAAAATATCTTAATGTATCTGTTTATGATTTGTGGACATTTTGACTTTTTTCTGTAGGCATTTTGACTTACTCTGCTTTAAGTTCAGTAAAATTGGTATGGAAATTAAGGTTTCTCCTGTTTTCAATGTACTGGTAATGATATATATTATTACTATAATAAACTAGTATTCTATGTATTATTCCCAGTTAAATCATTTAAAATTTGTTGGATGCAAGTTGGAAAATGATTCGGTATACAAAATTTAGTTAAGAAAATAATCATTTAAAGACAATTTATGTATGTGATTAAAAAATAAATGGCTTAAACTTTAGTTGTAACCATTGCTTTGTAATTTTTAGATAAAAATGTTGTCAATGGTGAAGAATCGAACTTAAAAGGTACAGTAATATTGAATCTTTAACCATCTTTCTAATTAGGCTCAGATCTTAAATGTGTAAAATTGTTACGAAGGTGAAATGAATAAGACTTTTCTTTCTTTCTATGATTGTTAAAGAATCTACTGTATTTACCTTCCTTTTGAATGTTTCTTTTATTATGGTTCTTCTGAAATCAGTCAGAATGCACTGAAAAATATAAACTTAAAAAATGTTTTGTGATATTATATCCCACACATTATATATAATTTTCATACGCCCACATGAAAATGTAGACGTATATTACCATCACCCCTGTCCGTCCATCGGTCCGTCCGTCAACAATTACTTGTGTATGCGATACAGGCCAGAGTTTTTATCCGATTTGAATGAAACTTGGTATGTGTATTCATCTTAAAAATATCTCGGACAAGTTCGAAAATGGCACGATTCCAGATGTTGGTTTATGAGTTTGGGCCCTTGATTAAATGAAAAAAACGTTAAAATTTACTTGTGTACGCAATAGAAGCTGTAGTTTTTATCCGATTTGAATGAAACTTGGTATGTGTATTATCTTGATAATATCTCGGACAAGTTCGAAAATGGCACAATTCCATATGTCGGTTTATGAGTTATGGCCCTTGATTAAATGGAAAAACGTTAAGATTTACTTGTGTACGCATTAGAAGCTGTAGTTTTTATCCGATTTGAATGAAACTTGGCATGTGTATTCATCTTGATAATATCTCAGACAAATTCGAAAATGGTACGATTCCAGATGTCGGTTTATGTACTTGTGTATATGCAATAGAAGCTATAGTTTTCATCCGATATGAATGAAACTTGGTATGTGTATTCATCTTGATAATGTCTCGCCAGATGCCTGTTAATGAGTTATTGCCCTTGATTAAATGAGAAAATGTTAAAATTTACGTGTGTACGCAATAGAAGCTGTAGTTTTTATCCGATTTGAATGAAACTTGGTTTGTGTATTCATCTTAATAACATCTTGGACAAGTTCAAAAATGGTGCGATTCTAGATGTCGGTTTATGAGTTATTGCCCTGGATTAAATGAAAAAACATGGAATATTCTGTTTGCCGAAGTGGGCTTATGTTACCTTGCCTGGCAAGCTATCTTCAAATATATTGATGTTAATTAGGCATATAATATTTTATGTTTCAGTTAATGTTGTTGTTTCTAAAGAGAACAAGGTATGGTGGCCCTGTGTCGTTCCAGTTATAGAGCCATTAACAGTATACTTTTGGGGTGAAAGCTGGTAAGATTTTTTTAACATACTTTCTGTGTTGTCTGCAGTTTATACAAATTTGTTACTTAGATCAGATAGTTGAATAGTTTTCACCTGTCACTCAAATTGATTTGATAAGCCATAGTGCTGGCAAATATAATTGATTATCGCAACATTGAAAACCATGTTGATGGTGTTTGCCCCTAGATTTACTATAAGCTGCTGGTGGGGGGCGTATTTCAACGCTTTGTGTTGCTATCTTTAAAAAATTCTTTACGAAAACACTTATTTAAATTGTGCCATCAAGAAACATTTTTTTGACATCCTGATATAGGCTACAGGAGTGTGAAAGCATATCTTTAAGTGCAGGTCATTACGTCCAAGAAAAACGTGTTCGTCAGACCATGAGAAATGTTGATATGGAAGGCTGTCTTATACGTCGTCTACAGCTAAGACCAATTAGACGAAGAAATTATAAAGTGAAAGCACCAAATTCTTTGTGGCATATTGATGGGTATCATAAACTTATCAGGTAAGATTATGAAAAAGTAAATTTACCAAAGAGATATATTAGTATTATTATAGTTATAACTTTCTGGTCCTGTACAAAACAACATTCTATGTTAAAAGACCCCCATATAAGGGGTGTCATATCAGGCATTCTGGAAGGTTGAGTGCTCATGCTTATGCATCATATCTATCACAAAATAGTTTTTATATGCCAACTTGATAATCAAGCTTTTATGTAGACATAATATTAACCCGAAATTATTTCGGAGAGTCTTAGATTGTCTTTGCTCTGGGTTGATGAAAATGACAACTGTTAAAAAAAAAATTATATGCAAATATGATTTTACAGCAAGGAAATTTCAGTCTGAAATCTGGGTCATTTTCACATGAAATTTCTAGGAGGGAACTGTAGTTTTTTATATTGAAAGTGTTTTTGAAGGTTAATACTAACAACACTTCTGCAACTGTTCTCGCTGCATTTTACGGTGCCGTTCAAGACTATGGTTTGCCATAAAGAGTTCGCTCTGATAAAGGAGGTGAGAATGTAGGAGTTGCAAACTTCATGATAGAAAATAGGGGCGAAGGAAGAGGAAGCCATATCACAGGTCGAAGTGTTCACAATCAAAGGTAATTTTTAAACTTTAAGATTTCGATTCATTTTCAGGATAAGATAAAGTTATCAAATAAGTTTGCTAGTTATTTTATCTGCTCCCCAAGCATATATAGTCATATTTTTGATCAATACTATTCAAGACCAATGATGTCAGTTGTTGTGCTCAAAGCAAACTAGGCTTACTGTTTACTAGATACCAGACTGTACTTCTCTTGGGGGTAGTCCACTTCTATATAGCTATTAACTCTGGATTCTGCCATGTTTTTGGATGCAATTTTGATAAACGGAAATGTTTTGCTTGTACAGATGTACATTTATGTCATGTCTTTTAAGCTTACATAATCTTAATTTTGATAATAGTAAGGAGTCGTCAATCAATATATTAGGAAAATAGTCATTGTTGTCATTGTTGATGTATACGGTCATCAGTTTACCTTGCCTGTAGACTTCGTCCATCAGCAAATGATAGTCAGAATTCCGTCTACACTCCTACAGCAAGGTTTTGATCAAATTGTGAACAAACTATAAGTTGAAATCTGCAAATTTTGCACTTTATGCATAGACCAGCATGTAGTTCTGTTTATTAATTACAAATTTTAGATTGATTTGCATGAAGTTTCAGTTTGGCATTTTTTCTTTAGTCCATATTGGTATTGAAATTTGATTGACTGACAATTATTTGCATGCGCTGTGATTGGCTGTCTTGAACTGTTACAGATATTAAGTTCTATAATGAGTGAAGCTAGACTCTGTATCGGACTCCAGGGCTCGACTATTCTTGTTTCAAATGTTAAATGGTAGTCAAAGATTATTAGCACATTTTAAGGGTCATTTGTTATGTATAATATACTATCATTACAGGATTCAACGCTTCTGGAGAGATTTGTGGGAAGGCTGTGTCGGATTTTATTTGTTTTGTTACTGTATATGGAGTTGGCAGACATCTTAACACCAACCAATGAAATTCATTTAGAAGTTTTGCACTTCACTTTTTTGCCAAGGATTCAAAAAAGTTTTGATGAATTCAGGTCAGCATACATGAATCGATCCATGCGAACTGAGAGAGGTCAAACCCCATTGCAGATTTGGATTCGGGGTCAAATTCAAGAGAATGACCAACTTTTATCAGAGGTTAGTGGTTATTTGATAGATTAAAGGGTGATTCAGTTTCCAGTATACAGTCCAGAACTATATAGTTAATTTAAGATAACACAACATTTTTCTTGGCATATATCAAATTTGTTCCATAAATAAGTGTGAGTGTGTTTAAAAATAATACCAGCTAAAATCTATTTTAGTTTGGATTCAAAGGCAATAATTATTGATAGGATTTTCATAATCTTTAAACTGCCCTGAAATAAGTTTTATTTTGTTTTATCATTTCAGGGGAAGCCGGGATGGCTAAGTGAGTTAGACGCTTGCTCGCTAAGCTGGAGGTCCAGGGTTCGATCCCGGCATAGGTCGAGATAATACCTTCGGATTTTTCAACCCGGTTTCCCCCCCTGTCAGTGATGCTTGTTGGAGGGGCTGACATGGAAAAAGCATCTAGTCGTTCGCATGGGACAATAAACCGAGGTCCGGTGTGCTACAGGCTGAGCACGTTAAAGATCCCTCGACAGTTGGGAATCGATAATAACAGTAGACTGATGCTGCTGTCCTGACAAAATTTCCCTCATTGCACACTGCATGGCGTTACACGTCTTCATTAGCCCACAAAAGGTGCAGAAGAGTAGGATGTAAAACTCCATTTCATTTCATTTATCATTTCAGGAAGATATGGTTCTTTATGGCAGCTCAAATGAAGGTGGTGTTGCAGGTTTACATCTTCCACAAATAGAATTGCCTCAAAATACATTATTAAATGAAGAAAAAATAATTGAATTAAATCAGTTGATTTCTCCATTACATTCATCGAACTGCTTTGGTGTGGACATATTCACTCAAGTTGGGGATTACTTACTTGAAAATCATGACCTGTAAACACCGTACAGGCTATAGTTTTCATCTTATTTGAATAATATTGGTCAGATCTGAGACATGATTTAATATTTTTAAACGCTGAAATATATAAATTGTGCTATATTTTTTATACGCCCACATGAAATGGGGGGCGTATATTGTCGTCCGTCCGTCCGTCCGTCCGTCCACAATTGCTCGTAAACACTCTACACGGTGTAATTCTTGATGGATTTAGATGAAACTTAATATGAGTGTTTATGATCACGCAAGGATGAACCCTATTGAAAATCAGCGAAATCGGAAAAAAATTAGTATGAGTTTGTGCCCTTGTTCTTGAATGGCTCGTAAACACTCTACAACGTGCAATTCTTGACCGATTTTGATGAAACTTGGTGTGAGAGTATGTTATAACTCAAGGATAAACCCTATCGAAAATCAGCAAAATCGAAAAACATTTAGTATGAGTTATTGCCCTTGTTCTTGAAAACGCGTTCAATTTTAGCTTGTAAACACTCTTGAGAGAACAATTTTTAATGGATTTTAATGAAACTTGGCCTGAGTATTTGTTATCACCCAAGGATGAAGCCTATTGAAAACCAGTCAAATCGAAAAAAAATTAATATCAGTTATTGCCCTTGTTTTGAAAACACGTTCAATTTTTAGCTTGTAAACACTCTACAAAAGCACAGTTATTGACCGATTTTGACGAAACTTGCTGAAATTGTTTAATATCACCAAAGAATGAACCCTTTTGAAAATAGCACATATCGAAATATATTTAATAGGAATTATTGCCCTTGTTCTATAAAATGTGTTGGATTTTTGCCTTGTAAACACTCTACAAGTCACAATTCTTGAGCAATTTTGACATAACTTGGCATGAGTATTTGTAATCACCTAAGGGTGAACCCTATTGAAATTCATTTAAATCGAAAAATATTTAGTATCAGTTATTGCCCTTGTGTTTGAAAACGCGTTCAATTTTAGCTTGTAAGCACTCTAGAAAGAACAATTCTTAATGGATTTTGATAAAACTTGGCTTGAGTATTTGTTTTTACCCAAGGATGAACCTTATTGAAAATCAAATAAATCGAAATATATTTAGTGTCAGTTATTGCCCTTGTGTTTGAAAACGGGTTTAACTTTTTGGCTAATAAACACTCTAGAAGGTACAATTCATGACCTATGTTGACAAAACTCACTGAAATTGTTGGATATCGCAAGGGATGAGCCTAATTGAAAATTAAAAATATCAAAATATATCTAATATGAATTATTGCCCTTGTTCTTTTAAACGCGTTCGATTTTTGTCTCGTAAACACTCTACATGGCACCATTCTTGATGGATTTCGATGAAACTTGGTGTGAGAGTGTGTTATAACTCAAGGATGAACCCTATTGAAAATCAGCTAAATTGAAAAATTTTGTAGTATCAGTTACTGCCCTTGTTCTTGAAAACGCATTCAATTTTAGCTTGTAAACACTCTAGAAAGAACTATTCTTAATGGATTTTGATTAACTTTGGCTTGAGTATTTGTTCTTACCCAAGGATGAACCCTATTATAAATCAAATAAATAGAAATATATTTAGTGTAAGTTATAGCCCTTGTTCTTGAAAATGCGTTCAATTTTAGCTTGTAAACACTCTAGAAAGAACAATTTTTAATGGATTTTGATGTAACTTGGCTGGAGTATTTGTTGTCTCCCAAGGATGAACCCTATTGAAAATCGAAAAATATTTAGTACAAGTTATTGACCTTGTTTTTGAAAACGCGTTCAATTTAACTCGCAAACACTCTAGAAAGAACAATTTTGAATGGATTTTGATGAAACTTGGCTTTAGTATTTGTTTTCTCACAAGGATAAACCCTATTGAAAATCAGATAAATCGAAAAATATTTAGTGTCAGTTATTGCGCCTGTTTTCAAAAACGCTTTCAACTTTTGGCTTGTGAACACTCTAAACATTCCTTTTTGACAAAACTCGCTGAA
>JAUJPP010000004.1:35369-51527 GCA_030562195.1 Nipponacmea schrenckii | reverse complement strand
TAGAAATAAGGTAAGTGTTGTAGACCACTATTATAGATATACTACTTCACTTTAATTTAAACAACGTTTCAATTCACATACAGTAATCTTTATCAAGCGAATTAAACATGTCATTTAAAGCTTAGAAATAAGGTAGTTTTAAACATGTATTATCGGCATGCCACTTTCAATATATAGTATCGGACGTGCCCCTTAATTTTGAATTAAAAATCTAGGTGAAAATTAGGTGATAATTCATGTAGTTAGTTTTTAATTAAAAACTGTAATTTCCACCCAGGTGAAAATCACAACTTTAACCTCAAAATAATAATGGTGATAATCAAAAAGTTATTTAAACATTACAGTGTACGGTGGTTTACATACGACATCATTCACTAATTATCACCTAATTTTCATCTTAGTGTAAATAATAATCACCTAGGTAAAAATTAAAGATTTTAATTCAAAATAAAAAAGTGAATTATGTCGTATGTGAGCCAGCGTTCTACAATGGCTATATATCACTGCTAGAAGCAGGTTAAAGGCAGTAGATACTACACCTATAGGAAAGAAACAGGGGGAGCTAAATCTAGACCTGTGTTCTACCAGCCACCTAAAGATACTTCAGTAAGACGTAAAACGCCATTAATTTCTTCTTATTTAAAACCTAGAGGTTGAAGTTGGAGGGTTAATAGTAGTTAACCTAAACAATTCAACTGTTGTGTTGATAATAGCAACAATATCAAAAGTTAGTTTCAGTTAATAATATATTGAACCAGGGAGTGATGTAAATATTATAAATTCATTTCATTCATAAAACAGACGGAGATATTGTCTGGATCAAGCTTAACAAAACATTTTTTAATTTAAGTCGGGATTTGTATATTTGTTCTGTTTAAATTCCACCAAAAGTTCAAAACACACATCCATTTATTAAGCTTGAAAACGACATAGCTAAATACAGCAAACTATAGGTAACGTAATCATAGGAGATTTCAATGCCAGAACTAATACACTAAATGAGATATTACTGCCCGACTGTGATATCACTTCGTCTTTTGATAAACCTTTCCCTAATTTCCACCACCAAATACCAGACAATTATTTTTTATCGAAAAGACTTTTGTTGACGTCAAAATTATGGAATAAAAATTATTTTAAAAATGAAACGAAAAAAATAAATATTTTCTTTTCGTGTTCAGCGATGTTTTTCTTCACATTAACTGATACAATCCATGCCAAAAAGCAATAATCTAATTTGTATTCAAATGGAACACACAATTAACCGTAAAAGTACCCTTAAATCTTTTTTAAATGATCATGACAGGAAGGTCGTTTGTTTCAGAGTTACTTCCCTTAATTTATTTATTTAACGTCGTCGGCATCATGGATTATCAACAAGACCAAGGGATCTTTCTTCCACCTTTTAGAATTTTTTCAAAGTTAATCCTTGGCGTAGACTATAATAATTCTACGAATGCTCCTCCTGTTAATCCAACCAAATCAGCAGTATATTTAGTTGATAAAACGCTTCACCAAGACTGGAAGCACACTTCCAGCACTTGGAAAAATCAGGTTTCCAGACACAGAACATTTAGGCCTAAAGAAAAAGATGGAACTTATGCCGATGGGATAAGATCGCATCATGATGATGATACGTAAACTCAAAATAAATTTTCAATCTTTCTAACATCAGAATACTTAGGATTACCATGTTTGTAATAAGTTTGCCTCATGACATCATAATCACCAATATCTTCACAATGTTTGGTCAAATCTTTAGCCGCAACTTTTTCAATCAACCAGTCATCATCACGATGCGATCTTATCCCATCGGCATCAGTTCCATCTTTTACTTTAGGCCTAAATGTTCTGTATCTGGAAACCTGATTTTTCCAAGTGCTGGAAGTGTAAGTGTGCCTCCAGTCTTTGCGAAGCGTTTTATAAACTAAATATACTGCTGATTTGGTTGGATTAACAGGAGGAGCATTCGCAGAATTATTATAGTCTACGTCAAGGACTAACTTTTAAAAACTTCTAAAATGTGGAAGAAAGATCCCTTGGCCTTGTTGATCATCCATGATGCCGACGACGTTAAATAAATAAATTAAGGGAAGTAACTCTGAAACAAACGACCTTCCTGTCATGATCATTTAAAAAAGATTTAAGGGTACTTTTACGGTTAATTGTGTGTCCCATTTGAATACAAATTAGATTATTGCTTTTTTGGCATGGATTGTATAAGTTAATGTGAAGAAAAACAACGCTGAACACGAAAAGAAAATATTTATTTTTTTCGTTTCATTTTTAAAATAATTTTTATTCCATAATTTTGACGTCAACAAAAGTTTCGTCAAATTGAATAGTTTCGTTTTATTGTATGAAAATCTACGATCCTTGAATTTAACAATATCTATTTTGGCGCATTTTTTTACTTCCGGTAGGCCGGTTGGCAGCGGTTGGTGGTAGGCTTTTGAAACCCACCCAATATTATAGGGATAAAATTTATGATGCTTATCCCAAATTAAAAGATGGTGGAGGATTTGAATTATTATGAACTTCCAATAGATCATGTTTAGATGTGATTAAACCACCACAGCAAGGATATAATAGTGAAAACTTGTCTGATTCATGTGCTCTAGGAAAAGGTATCATCTACATTAGACCCCTACAGAAAGATCTTGGTATTGCAGTTGAAATGTCCACAAGTCAAAATGTCCCCAAAAAGTCAAACAATATATTATGAGTTTATGTTTTATGATCCCTATTAATTATTAATTATCAAACAGTTAAGTGGGAGAGTATATGTCTTCTTTTTAATCAATCAATTGTAGATGAAAGGTTAATCTGCATGTATTGTATTATAGTAGGCTATATGGTTTCCTTTTCTTGTTATAAATATTTCCAATTTGTGTGATTGGACGCATTACTACTGTGATAGTCGTCACGGCCAGTGTTAGGTGTGTTTTTAATGTTCAAAGACCGTGAGTAAGAATCAGCGTGCCATCAGTTGTGACGTGTGTGAAAGATGGACTTGTTTTAAGTGTAATAAGATTATTTCTAAAGAAGAATACTTTGAGTATGTGAGAAAAACAGAAGAATTTTTATACACGTGTTGTCACTGTGCTACCCCATGTGGTAATATTGTGATTACTTCACCCAGGCTTAATTCAACTGAAGTTTCTCATGGTAACTTCTCCATCAACTTATCAAACATTGACGATCTTGTTAGCAGCAGTATTTCTGAACCAAATGTAGCGGACCCCTCTCTATTATCAACAATTAAAATACGGGCTGAAGTGAGTATAATTATAGTATAATGCAGTAATTATCTGTTAAAACCTAATGATTATTGTAAGGTGATTGAAATTAACAAGTTGCTGTACTGTCAATATTGGTGTTAATCATTATTAATGTGTTAATTAATCGCTTAGACCTATTGTTTTTAGATTAAGGATATTGCTAACAAAGAAATATTTAGGTCAGCCAGAGCAATATCTGAAACTGTTCTTGTTAAACACAAGGAAAACAAAGACTTGCAAAACCCTGAATACTTGATCTGAATATGTAATAGAACCAGAGAAAAGAATCGTCCCAAAAACCCACAAAATCTGGAGTTTGAGGTATGTGATATTATTTTAAGTAATATAATGATTTTAAATAAAATTATCAAAATAATAATAATTTTTATATTTTTATTATAAAATATCTTAATGTATCTGTTTATGATTTGTGGACATTTTGACTTTTTTCTGTAGGCATTTTGACTTACTCTGCTTTAAGTTCAGTAAAATTGGTATGGAAATTAAGGTTTCTCCTGTTTTCAATGTACTGGTAATGATATATATTATTACTATAATAAACTAGTATTCTATGTATTATTCCCAGTTAAATCATTTAAAATTTGTTGGATGCAAGTTGGAAAATGATTTGAATGAAACTTGGTATGTGTATTCATCTTGATAATATCTCGGACAAGTTCGAAAATGGCACAATTCCATATGTCGGTTTATGAGTTATGGCCCTTGATTAAATGGAAAAACGTTAAAATTTACTTGTGTACGCAATAGAAGCTGTAGTTTTCATCTGATTTGAATGAAACTTGGTATGTGTATTCATCTTGATAATATCTCGGACAAGTTCGAAAATGGCACGATTCCAGATGTCGGTTTATGAGTTATTGCCCTGGATTAAATGAAAAAACATGGAATATTCTGTTGGCTGAAGTGGGCGTATGTTACCTTGCCTGGCAATCTATTTTTTTTTTATCTAATTCTGCTCTCAGTTCACTTGCAAATGGTGCTAGGCAGTAACCATAATAAACCATAGTTGTTTATCATTTATACCCTAGTAATATTGCCCTCTGTACCTAATAACCCCTTGATAATGAAGATTGAATGAAGTGAGCAGAAGGAAATAAAAAGAAACTAGATTTGTATACAATAATGAAGTATTTATAGTAATATTAGAATCAAGTAATTTATAATCTACAATGTTAATTTTGTTACTGTTAAAAATCACCTTAATTGAGTTCTGATTGATTAACAAACTGAAATAAAAATTTGACACGTTTTTAATTCTGAATGGAATCGCCCTATAAAGTTACAGTTAATTTCAGTTCAAAATTAGTTAACAAGGAGTTATATTTGGCTTTAGTTTTATGTTCATTGTTTTCTTACATGATAATTACATTTCATTGTTTGCTTTTTTCTCAGTTCACAATTTTCTCGAAACCAGGATCAAATACCTTGGTAGTAAATACAAAATTATTAGCTTCTTGTTTTCTGTTTTGGTCAAATTTATAAATGCTATGCAGGGTAAAGCTCTAAATAGATTTTAATGAAACCCAGAATATTTGATTATTGTTAAAAGTTAAAAGGGTTACTAGCTATTTTGATTAAGTTTTAAAAAAGAATCCAGGAATAATTTTGCTTATTTTAAAAAAAAAGTTAGTGATGAATGGAAACCCAAGTTTGATGAAGATGTTATCAGAGCCAAGAACATGTTTGTTCTGTTTTATGTTATGATATTAGGTGTAATCATCATAATATTATTAATCATTCTCATTTCAGAATTAAAGAATATGTAAGACGTCAAAGAGAGGTTACAGATATTGAGAAGTCCATGAGAGCCAATCTGATAGAAATTGAAATAAAGTTATTGGAAACACAGGAATTAGTAGAAATAAGAGGAAAGGTACAAGCTTTATATCAGTTTTTTACATATTAAGAATGATGTTTAAGTCTCAATTGAGGCCAAGTGATTTTGCTGTTGATCAAATTTAGAGAATCTGAGACTGAAAAATTCTATTTTTAATATATATTCTATTCTTCTCATTCTATTATTTTATAATTTTAGAATAACCGAAATGTTCCAGTTATTATACCAAAGGATACTACAAAAGTTCTGGCATTTATTGCTGAAACAGATTTGTGTAATGCCATAGGTATACCTAAAGGAAATAGATATGTGTTTGCCAACTCAAGTAAGTATGATAAATAAGTGATATATTGATAAGTAAGTAAAGATATACAAAGTAAATTTGATGTTTTATTTCTGTCTGTTAAAAGGTTATTGATTATTGTCAAATCCTCAGCCTTTTTTATTTAGATAAAGAGGAATTGATATTGTCTCAATGGATTCTTTATTTAGCTTGTGCTATAAATATAGTTACAGGTATGGCAGTCTTTACAGCTTATGAAAGTTTAAAGGCAAAGAAGTAAATCTACAGTACCCAGATAAAATAACATCAGTGAATCTGAGGAAATATGTAGCCACTATTTCACAGGTTTGTATTAGTGAGCATTGTAAATATCAGTCTCGAGTTTTTGCTATATATCTGTAGTTGGTGTAAAACCTGGAGTAAAGGTAATCTGTTCGGGCCAATACAGATAGTCATTTTAATGAAAAACGATTAAACTGAATAATATTGAAAATATACACTTGATGACATGTTTTAGTAATACAAATACATATTCATTCATAAAATATTCATATCAAACCATGCCTGTCTACAATTTTAGAATTATATTCTGAAATATATTATATTGATTTTTTTCAGGTATTTGACGTAAGTCCCCAACAACAGCAGTGGTTGACTAATCATATAGGCCATAATCTTTCAGTTCATAATATTCATTATAAACAAACTTTAGGACTGATAGAGAGAATTGACATAGCTAAAATAATGTTGATGATGGAACATGGTTTAATAGGAAAATATAGTGGGAAGAGGCTTGAAGATATACAACTTAATGGTAACTAAATATCTCCCTATTAAAATATCCATGTTTACATGATATATCTCTCTCCACAATGAGCTTATCTAATATAGCTAACTGAATTATGTTCACTGTATGATTATGGAAGGGCATCAGTGCCTAAAGTCAATGCTATGCAGAAATGTCTAATTCACTAATGTTAGGTTGATAATGCAGAAATTCTGTGTTATAAGTTAAAAGTTTCTCGTGAAAATACAAGTATTGCATAAGACATAAGTCAAAAATCATATGTTTCATGTTGAAAGTAAAAAGATGTAGCACTGGTTACAAAAGTCAAATGTTTAATTTTCACACTTAACCTCATACATTATCATTTTGTCTGCTAACGCGTTCCATAAAACATTTGACCTTTTGAACTTTGCACTCGACACTAGTTTTTTCTCCCTTTACTTATTACATTTGTATCTTTACATTTGACATTCAACCTAGAATCATTTTAATGATGCCGTCACGTTGCTAGGTCTCGAAAAGTCTCACGAGACTGAAATAAATAGATTTTTAAGAATAAATTCTCCCAAGGAAAGACAACTCATATCGTAAATAAAGAACATGGCTGCTGGTTTTCGAGAATTGATTCAAAGAATTCGTAGGATTATGATAGAATTGGAATCGCATTCTGATTTCGAAGGATGTTCACATCAGATCTCTAGTCTGACAAATATATTATGTACATTAAATACAGACTATGATGGTTATGAAGGCGAATTTGATTGATGTTTACAACTTATAACGCAGGCATCGGATATGATCGACCGTGTTTCTGCCGTGTATGACAATCAACTTTTACCGAGAAACCAACCCGAAACATCTGTCGGTTTGATGGGACGACCTAAATTGTGTATACCTTTGCAACAATTTCTACTCTTCACATGTAAATTCTCAGCTCAGAATGTTGCAGACATTTTAAATGTGAGTAGAAGAACTGTTTTCAGACGCCTTAATGAGAATGGGTTGAAGATTTCTGAAAATTTTACTGACATAAGTGATGATGAACTTGATGTTAAAGTTTCTGAAATACTACGGTGCCATCCTGATATAGGCTACAGGAGTGTGAAAGCACATCTTTAAGTGCAGGTCATTACGTCCAAGAAAAACGTTTCGTCAGACCATGAGAAATGTTGATATGGAAGGCTGTCTTATACGTCGTCTACAGCTAAGACCAATTAGACGAAGAAATTATAAAGTGAAAGCACCAAATTCTTTGTGGCATATTGATGGGTATCATAAACTTATCAGGTAAGATTATGAAAAAGTAAATTTACCAAAGAGATATATTAGTATTATTATAGTTATAACTTTCTGGTCCTGTACAAAACAACATTCTATGTTAAAAGACCTCCATATAAGGGGCGTCATATCAGGCATTCTGGAAGGTTGAGTGCTCATGCTTATGCATCATATCTATCACAAAATAGTTTTTATATGCCAACTTGATAATCAAGCTTATATGTAGACATAATATTAACCCGAAATTATTTCGGAGAGTCTTAGATTGTCTTTGCTCTGGGTTGATGAAAACGACAACTGTTAAAAAAAAAATTTATATGCAAATACGATTTTACAGCAAGGAAATTTCAGTCTGAAATCTGGGTCATTTTCACATGAAATTTCTAGGAGGGAACTGTAGTTTTTTATATTGAAAATGTTCAAACCATATATTTTCAGGGACCGGAAGGTGTTCTTAGACACATATCATGCAATTGACAACAATATTTTGAATATTTGTGACATGAGAGAAAAAATTCAATTCAGATCTCAATGTGGCCAGAGAGTAATAAGTGTGTTTTACCCTGTACTACATTATTTCTTTAATTTTTTTTTTAGTTGGAGATTTGTTATTCATGGTGGAGTTGATGGGTTTTCTAGACTCCCAGTGTTTTTGAAGGTTAATACTAACAACACTTCTGCAACTGTTCTCGCTGCATTTCACGGTGCCGTTCAAGACTATGGTTTGCCATAAAGAGTTCGCTCTGATAAAGGAGGTGAGAATGTAGGAGTTGCAAACTTCATGATAGAAAATAGGGGCGAAGGAAGAGGAAGCCATATCACAGGTCGAAGTGTTCACAATCAAAGGTAATTTTTAAACTTTAAGATTTCGATTCATTTTCAGGATAAGATAAAGTTATCAAATAAGTTTGCTAGTTATTTTATCTGCTCCCCAAGCATATATAGTCATATTTTTGATCAATACTATTCAAGACCAATGATGTCAGTTGTTGTGCTCAAAGCAAACTAGGCTTACTGTTTACTAGATACCAGACTGTACTTCTCTTGGGGGTAGTCCACTTCTATATAGCTATTAACTCTGGATTCTGCCATGTTTTTGGATGCAATTTTGATAAACGGAAATGTTTTGCTTGTACAGATGTACATTTATGTCATGTCTTTTAAGCTTACATAATCTTAATTTTGATGATAGTAAGGAGTCGTCAATCAATATATTAGGAAAATAGTCATTGTTGTCATTGTTGATGTATACGGTCATCAGTTTACCTTGCCTGTAGACTTCGTCCATCAGCAAATGATAGTCAGAATTCCGTCTGCACTCCTACAACAAGGTTTTGATCAAATTGTGAACAAACTATAAGTTGAAATCTGCAAATTTTGCACTTTATGCATAGACCAGCATGTAGTTCTGTTTATTAATTACAAATTTTAGATTGATTTGCATGCAGTTTCAGTTTGGCATTTTTTCTTTAGTCCATATTGGTATTGAAATTTGATTGACTGACAATTATTTGCATGCGCTGTGATTGGCTGTCTTGAACTGTTACAGATATTAAGTTCTATAATGAGTGAAGCTAGACTCTGTATCGGACTCCAGGGCTCGACTATTCTTGTTTCAAATGTTAAATGGTAGTCAAAGATTATTAGCACATTTTAAGGGTCATTTGTTTTTTATAATATACTATCATTACAGGATTCAACTCTTCTGGAGAGATTTGTGGGAAGGCTGTGTCGGATTTTATTTGTTTTCTTACTGTATATGGAGTTGGCAGACATCTTAACACCAACCAATGAAATTCATTTAGAAGTTTTGCACTTCACTTTTTTGCCAAGGATTCAAAAAAGTTTTGATGAATTCAGGTCAGCATACATGAATCGATCCATGCGAACTGAGAGAGGTCAAACCCCATTGCAGATTTGGATTCGGGGTCAAATTCAAGAGAATGACCAACTTTTATCAGAGGTTAGTGGTTATTTGATAGATTAAAGGGTGATTCAGTTTCCAGTATACAGTCCAGAACTATATAGTTAATTTAAGATAACACAACATTTTTCTTGGCATATATCAAATTTGTTCCATAAATAAGTGTGAGTGTGTTTAAAAATAATACCAGCTAAAATCTATTTTAGTTTGGATTCAAAGGCAATAATTATTGATAGGATTTTCATAATCTTTAAACTGCCCTGAAATAAGTTTTATTTTGTTTTATCATTTCAGGGGAAGCCGGGATGGCTAAGTGAGTTAGACGCTTGCTCGCCAAGCTGGAGGTCCAGGGTTCGATCCCGGCATAGGTCGAGATAATACCTTCGGATTTTTCAACCCGGTTTCCCCCCTGTCAGTGATGCTTGTTGGAGGGGCTGACATGGAAAAAGCATCTAGTCGTTCGCATGGGACAATAAACCGAGGTCCCGTGTGCTACAGGCTGAGCACGTTAAAGATCCCTCGACAGTTGGGAATCGATAATAACAGTAGACTGATGCTGCTGTCCTGACAAAATTTCCATCATTGCACACTGCATGGCGTTACACGTCTTCATTAGCCCACACAGGTGCAGAAGAGTAGGATGTAAAACTCCATTTCATTTCATTTATCATTTCAGGAAGATATGGTTCTTTATGGCAGCTCAAATGAAGGTGGTGTTGCAGGTTTACATCTTCCACAAATAGAATTGCCTCAAAATACATTATTAAATGAAGAAAAAATAATTGAATTAAATCAGTTGATTTCTCCATTACATTCATCGAACTGCTTTGGTGTGGACATATTCACTCAAGTTGGGGTTTACTTACTTGAAAATCATGACCTGTAAACACCGTACAGGCTATAGTTTTCATCTTATTTGAATAATATTGGTCAGATCTGAGACATGATTTAATATTTTTAAACGCTGAAATATATAAATTGTGCTTAATTCTAATCATTATTTTATGAAATGATAATTCTTGTGTCAGCGCTTCTATAGGAAACGTCTTCTATACCCAATATGTTTGAATTTCATGATTTTTCGAAGAAGAGATTTAGAGATTAGGGTGATTGAAAAGTAACAAGTTACTATTCAATATAAGGCACTGGCACAGGGTTAAAATTATGTTTACAATAATTGTGTGGTTATGTGTAATGAATTAAGTAAAACAAAATCATAACGTTATCATATAAAACTTCTTGGACCTAATAAAGAAATTCATAAAACTATAATTTACATTAGGGAAATACTTGAAACATTATTAAAAAAATTTTAATTGAAAGTACAGGATCAAAAAGGACAGCTTCAAATTTCTGGAATAACGAAGAAAATTTATTAATGGCTACAACTATAGAAAATAAAGTCGTTCATACTGTTATATATTATAAAGTACAATGATAGTTGATAAAATGAGAACATTAAGTTCTGTGGGATCATTCTACATTATCGATAGAGTCAAGTCTACCACGAACAAGTATATCTTGTAGATTTTTATTTTTTGAATATGCTATGACTAATTTTTTGTAAAAAACAGTGGGAAATTTATTTTGTAATTCGGTATAGTATCTTTTGATGATTCGGGATGCTTGGCAAGAAATGTTATTGAATGGAGCAACAAATGGGATTATTTGAGAATCAAACTGTATATTTAATCCAGAGGGTGAAATGGTTTTTAGTTGATTCATCCAAAAGCTCTCCCTGTATAGTCTTGTACTCTTAGGGTTGGTGTCTTCTTCTGTGATGACTTTTTCAATGGGTGTCACTTTCATATCTGCTAAGGAATGGTTGACGGAATTGAAATGGTTCCCAATAGGTTTATCCAGGTGATGGGAGATGTCGAACCGATGACCGTTAATTCTTTCTCTCAAAGAGTTTTGAGTTTCGCCTACGTACTGTAAATGGCATTTGTCGCATGAAATTAGGTAAATAATATTAGTAGTGGTACAAGAAAGTAAGCCGTTAATCGCGAATTGTTTACCGTTATGTTTATTAGAGAAGGAATTGGTTGTTAAAATATGCTCGCAGGTTCTACATCTTGTAGATCTGCACGGCCGTGATCCGAAAGATTGATTAGAGTTTACCGGAACGAGGATTGTATTCCGGTTCTCAATTTCTGAAAGAGTTTTGCTTTTAATGCTGCGGAGATATCGTTTTGAATATCCCCGCTCTCGCAATTTCTTAAAGACTAATTGGCACGCATCATCAAAATCCTCTGTTCTGGTGCAAATTCTACGGAACCGTAGAACTTGCGATTTTATTATGCCTGAAAATGTATGCTTAGGATGAAAAGAGCTTTTCAATAAAAGTTGGTGGGTATCGGTAGGTTTGAAAAATACTTTGATATCAGCCTTCCTAGTTTCATTAAATCCGGTCCTTTGAATACTGTTGTGTCGAGAAAGTCCATGCTATTATCACTTATATTTGCTGTTAATTTGATTGATGGGTGATGGCTATTTAAAATTTCGAAGTATTGCCAGAATTCCTGGATAGTGTGTTGCCAAATTAAAAATATGTCATCTAAAAAGCGTCCGTAGAAAAGTGGTTTAAAAGGAGAGATCAATTCAATTTCACGTTCCCATTCTGCCATGAAAATATTGGCATAACTTGGGGCAAATCGCTTACCCATTGCTGTTCCTGAAGTCTGAAGATAAACCTTACCGTTAAAATAAAAATCATTCCGTTTTAAACAAATTTCGAGTAATTGAAGAATTTCAGAATCAGGTCGTTTTGGATCGGGAGTTCTCTCAAAGCATTTTTTTACAGCGTTCAAACCGGCTTCGTTGTCAATATTGGTATACATGCTACTAACGTCCATTGATATGAAGAAAGCATTTTCCGGGATTTCTAAATTCTTTATTTTTGCAACGAAATCGGATGTGTCTTTTAGATAAGATGGGTGTTGGCACGCTAAAGGTAACAAAAAATGGTCTATGTATTCCGAAACTCGATAAGATTCGCTGGAGCAGTCTGAAATAATTGGTCGACCCTTAGGTACAATGTTTGGTAAAAACCATTCTGTTTCCGGGTTCTTATGTATCTTCGGGAGTGTATAAATATGCCGTTGACGTGCCGTGGAATTTGCCGAAAGGTAATCGTATTGTTTATCTGAAATAATTTTGTCATTCAATAATTTCTTTAAAATGTCATTGATCATACTGCCGGTTTCTCTAAAAATCGGAGCATCTAAAATTTGGTAATGTTCGCGTTTGTTTAATTGATTTTCAACTTCTTTGATATAATCTTCGCGGTTTAAAATGACACACGAGCTTCCTTTATCACTTTTCCGTATGATGATACTCTTATCATTCTTTAGAGTGGTTAAAATGGTCCTTTCAGCACGCGTTAGGTTACTATTTACTTTTACCAATGGTAAGAGAGAGGTTTCAAATCGTATGTTATCGCAAATTTCTAAAATATCGGTATGTATTAGGGCATCTGGTGGAGTCCACTCAGATTTTTCCACAAATTTCTTCCGGGTACCTCTACCGAGGGTTTTTCTGTAAAAATAGGCCAATTTTATTAATCGTTCGAATTTGCAAGTGGCATCTAAAATTTTGTCAATCGATGAAGGCACTGCCGTGGGTATGAATTTAAGGCCTTTGTCCAATAGACTTTCTTCCATTACAGATAATGATCTTGAGCTCAGATTCACTACTGTTTTATCCAATTTCGGTCCACCCCCCGCATCTAGTTTAAATGGGCCATCCAGTGAGAAAATATATTCTTGGCTGTCATCTCTGTCCAATGGATATTGTCGTTCTGAACTTTGACGAATCCGTGGTATTCTGGAATGGTAGTGGTATTGGTTGCCGGTTTTGCTGTGATCAGTTCATTAAATTTGGATAGGTTCTTGAAAGCTCCAGGACATGCTCGTTTTAAAGATGAGGAAATTGGTATTGGTGTGACATACAGGGAGGCTTTTGGAAACTTGTTACGGACAATCGACAGCAGTTCTAACATTTGGATGTGAATAAAATTACCATCTTCTTGTTTATCATTTAATCCTACATGTACTATAACTTTATTTGGTACTTCACTGGTTTCTGCTTTAGTGAGGACAGACTTTAAATGACAAATTCTTGCTCCTGGAAAGCTTTCTATTTGGGTTTCTGATGTGCCTTCTGGGATACGGCCCAAGTTTGACGATCCAATGATAAGAATAGGTTTTGTAGGTTTTGGTAGATTGAATTTAGATTTATCACTCTGTCGGGTATGAACGTGTGGTTTAGTAGAGGATCTAGATAATACTGGCTGGTTGATGACAGGAGAAGAAGTTGATGGCGAAGAAGATGGGGTGAGTGTTTTGTCAAAGGTAAGAGATCTGCGAGGTGATGTAGAAGAAGATGACGAGGAGGTTGTAGAAGAAGAGGTTGCAGAAGAAGACGTTGCAGAGGAAGACGGTGCATTCGTAAGAGACCTGCACGGTGATGAAGACGAAGATGATGAAGAAGAAAACGGTGCAATTGGGAGAGATCGGTGAGGTGATGATGAAGTAGATGCCGAAGAAGATGGTATATTTATGTTGACAACATTTGAAGAGGAAAGCAAACTAGTAGGTTGGTCTGTAGGTGAATTCGGTAAAGAAGATCTTCTGCTTGAGAGATGTTTTCGCTTTGAAGGAGTTTCAAAAGAGGATGGAAAACTTGTCGGAGAATACGATCTGTTACGTTTTGGTTTCCCGGTAGATTGTGGAATGAAATTGAATCGGTTATTGGTAGAGGTTGGTTTGGTAGTTGGAGGAAGAGATACTTCTACCAACTCTACATTGCCTACATCCATATCCTCAAGTGTATCTGAAGCCGTATTTTTAATATCTGCCAAAAGTGATTTGAACTGTTCGACTACAGTTTGTTGTAAACGAGATTTATAAACTTTCCTAGCCCAATTTAAAGCTTCAGATGAAAAAGACTCAATTTGTATGTCCGTGAAAGAATGTGATTTTATCAAGTCCAATTTAGTTTTTACCATAGAATTATAATGATTTTTAAGAGCCGAAAGAATACTTGTTGCCCAAGTTTGATTAATTTTTTCAATAGCCGAAGAAATGATGGGATTTTTTAGAGCAGGTTGAATGAACTCATTCAGATGAGAGACCTTTTTAGTTATTACCTTTGACTTAATCAAAATGCTTGGGAATTGACTTGTTAATGCAAGACTTATTTGTGGGACATGTTCATTTGAATTCCCCACCCCTACGATTAGGTGCACTTTATGCTTACTATTTTGACAAAGTGGCAGTTAAGCAAATTGTTTGAGAAAGCCTGGACTACAGCTTTCATCTGATTGAAACTTTGTGTTATAATTTATAATGAAAGGGTCATGTTGTAGTTATTGCCTTAGTAAAAATGCATCATAATTTTTGTGAATGTGAGGTGAAAGTTTGTTAGACCTGAAATCAAGCAATATCAACAATATTATTGACAGTTTAGATTTGACAGTGCCCTTGATATATCAAGAAAGTGGGCGAGCTTGCTAGAGAACCACTTGTTCTTTCAAAAAGTAAAGATGCATTATTGAATTTGATAAATAGATCTGGGATATTATCAGTGTTAGAGAATTCAATCTTGAGTTGACCTTTGAACATGACCACTAATTGGTTATACATATTGGATCAGAATTGACTTAAGACCACTGTTGATCTTTATGATTTTATAACACGTGACAACTCTTTATTATTTGTCTTTAATAATTCATATTCTTGGATCAAATATATCTTATTTAAAACTTACTGTTTATCACTGTATGGATGTCAACTGTGGGATATTACACATAAATCTCTTTCACAATTTTTTTGTGCCTGGCGCAAAAGTGTTAGAAAGATATGGAATATCCCCAGTCGCACTCACAACAGGTTATCGCTAATATGTAACGATGTAAATATTAATGTACAAATTCAAAAAAGGTTCTTGAAATTTTTTAAAAGTTGTTTAAAAAAAAAACTTGTGTATTTCTCTGTGTAGTAAATTAGTTATAAATGGTAGTAATTCTCATGCCTGTAAAAACATTAATCAAATTTCCTATCAATATAATATATGTAAATATTTAGAGGATCGTAATTTCAATGAATTCTCTGAAATACTTAACACTAATGACCTGAGAGCATAGAAAGCTGAAGACATGCAAATCGCTGGCTGCATTTCAGATTTTATCTTAATACGAGATTCTAATTAATATTCTTCAACTTTCTATGAAATCAATGATATTATTGAATACTTATGTTTAAGCTGAGGGTAAATAAAGTAGTATATATGTGTATATATATTTGTATATAATTGTCAAGTTGTGAAATGTACTTGTGTACGAATAAAGTATTATAATTATTATCATTGTTTATAAAAAATTCGGAAGCCTCTAGAGGGTCAGTAGTTCAATCCTCATCCCTCCCACATTTCCATTGCAGAAAATCAGGAGATAAAACAAATTCATTTAGTTTCCATTGATTTGTTAAACCTTATGCCTTTTTAGAAGTCGCATGATTAGCAGTTAATTCAGCTGTTCAAAGACAAGTTGAAGATTGGGAACTAGAAAGAATACTAAATAAACATAATAAGTTCTTGTTGTATTTATTGAAAAATTGCTAAAAAAAAGCCATACAAAAAATCAAGATCTGGGGTGGTGGCACTGTGAACTCATTTATTTGCAGCTGTTGGACTCATGAAATTTTAGAGGCAGTTGGCAACATTTATTTCTGCTCAAATATTTCTGCT
>JAUJPP010000004.1:0-34869 GCA_030562195.1 Nipponacmea schrenckii | reverse complement strand
TTTTTGGGGTAAAAGTTATCTTCTATTTATGTCTGCTTGCTTGACTGACGACGGGTCAGCTTCTTGAAGAGTTCGTGTGATTGTTTCCAGAACCGAACAATTTATCTTAGATATAAATGCTTCACTCTTCACCTCACACCACTTTATTTTTATGGGATTGTGTACTGTAGGTTCTACTGAATGGGGAGTTAGTTTGTCGTACCTTTCAAAACTATCACTTAGAGACCATATCAATGGACGATGCTTATCAGAAAGAAGATTATTGAACTCACCTATAGAAGGTTTCCTTCTGACCTTTACTGGAGAAATATAGGAGAATGGATTATCGCCTAAGTTTTTGAGTTTGTCTTATATCGAGAGGTCTCTTGTATCGAGTAGGTCGTGTACCGAGAGGTCTCTTGTGTCAAGTTTGTCATGTATCGAGTTGATCGGCTATCGAGTTGGTCTTGTATCGAGTTAGTCTGGTATTGAGTAAGTCTTGTATCGAGTTGGTCTTGTATCGAGTCAGTCTTGTATCGAGTTGGTCTTGTATCGAGTTGGTCTTGTATCGAGTTGGTCTTGTATCGAGTTGGTCTTGTATCGAGTTAGTGTTGTATCGAGTTGGACTTGTATTGAGTTGGTCTTGTATCGAGTTGGTCTTGTATCGAGTTTATCGGCTATCGAGTTGGTCTTGTATCGAGTTGGTCTTGTATCGAGTTAGTGTTGTATCGAGTTGGTCTTGTATCGAGTTAGTCTTGTATCGAGTTGGTCTTGTATCGAGTTGGTCTTGTATCGAGTTGGTCTTGTATCGAGTTAGTGTTGTATCGAGTTGGTCTTGTATCGAGTTAGTCTTGTATCGAGTTGGTCTTGTATCGAGTTGGTCTTGTATCGAGTTGGTCTTGTATCGAGTTAGTGTTGTATCGAGTTGGTCTTGTCTTGAGTCAGTCTTGTATCGAGTTTGTCTTGTATAGAGTTTATCGGCTATCGAGTTGGTCTTGTATCGAGTTAGTGTTGTATCGAGTTGGTCTTGTATCGAGTTGGTCTTGTATCGAGTTAGTGTTGTATCGAGTTGGTCTTGTATCGAGTTAGTGTTGTATCGAGTTGGTCTTGTATCGAGTTGGTCTTGTATCGAGTTGGTGTTGTATCGAGTTGGTGTTGTATCGAGTTGGTGTTGTATCGAGTTGGTCTTGTATCAAGTTGGTGTTGTATCGAGTTAGTCTTGTATCGAGTTGGTCTTGTGTCAAGAGGTCAAAGTTATCTTTGATATTGATAGAAAGTGTCAGTATATTTAAAGTTGTTAGAGTGTCCATTTATCTAAACATACTAAGATTATGAAATCCGAGATGGCGTGTAAAATGGCTGCCGAACAATGATAAAGGGATTTTTGCGATAATCCAAATGTCGACTTACGAATGAAGTGACCAAATGTATGTATACTGAGACCAGGAATCTAATGGAATTTTCAAATAGATATATATATCTGATGTAAATGCCAAATTCTAAAATATCACACCCGCAATATCAGCTATACCTTGACCTTTGACCCTTGACATCAAGCATTACCAATCCAGTAGGAGTCTTTATTTACAATCAAGTAACGTTAATAATCTCATTAATGGAACAGTCACTGTAATTTAGTCTTTCATATATTATGGTTGGTCTGATTTGTCAGTAAATTAGATTCTCTCAGCACTGTGTTAATTATTTTGTTAGGGTATATTACATATACCTCAATATCAATTACATAGTTACTATAGGGTAATATTTCTTACATGATAAACCAGCCTGTACACTTATAAATATAACTGCGTATATTCTAACAATGAAATCTTGTAATCTTGTCGTTACAGTTTATGATTTAGGACAATAATGAATACCTGTATATTAAATCATCTTACATACTGCACGTAATACCTATTTCAAACCTTCCTTATCAGAGATGTAGGGTTTAAAGGGATTGTAAAGAGGTTGTCCAATCTGTGTATGTATATCAGGTATACCTTGACATCCATTAACACCAATTCTCTTCCACTTTCTGACTGCTGTGGTTCCGGCAATTAAAACAAAACTCAGGACTCAAACATGACGTTAATAGCGATTTATCAATGGAACCCAAGACAAGATAATTACGATAAGATTATGATCTTACTATCACAGAGTTTTAGATAGAGGGGGGGGGGGGAAACTACTATCTCGTAGTTCCGGGAAAGCACGGGCCTAGGAATCAGACCTAATTTTTATTTCCTCGCACCGATCGGGATTCGAACCCACGGCACCTAGTCGCCTAGCAGACGACAGTCCAACTCGCTAACCACTGAGCCATTCACCACCCTAAAAAAGTGGTTTCAGAACTCAGTTTTAACGAGAAGTACTGTCGCCTACACGATTCAAATGAATGTTTTCTTACACCCGCTCGGGGAGACAGCCAGTCTATTTTCTATGTTTACATGTGACGTAATGATTTATGGGACATCACGTGACTTCTGGATTCCCCCGATACACAAACTCTTACTTCGCGTGCCGATATTAACAATAACTGACCGGCAAACGTAGAGAATGTTTATTTAGCCGATGACGTTGTAATCACAAATGTCAACTGACAACGTAATTTGTACGTCTACATAGAGGAATACCCCGTTTTGTTCTATAAATAGATTATCTTCACGGACTGATATCAGACGAACTACTGAAGCGATTGAGCTAAAATTTTTACTACATGAGTTTCTTTTAATGCCAAATAGAATGGATATAAACTTAATACGTTTCTTGATTGAAATACACCTCGAACGATAAGGTTGTCAACCCCCTTAAATGTGTTTTGGTTTAGTCTTTTGGGGTTTAGTGTTTCAATCCAATGGGTGTCAATAGCTTGACCGAATTTCATCTTTTGGACAAACCTTTTTATCACATTGTGATGTTTTTTTCTCTCTTTTCAACGTCTCGGACCATCCATTCAAGAAAACTAAATTAATTTTATTTGGGTATGTTACTAATTGTACCACAAATAACAAAAAATCTGAGTTCTGATTGGTCCAAATACATGGGGTTTAATAGCAATTTGACATCATGTCTTTGCAATTTGGCGTATTAATTTCAGCGAACTAGTTACAAATCTTGTTAACGTTAAATGAAAAAAAGGATGTCTTCTTTTTGATTCGATAGCGCACGTGTAGTTTATTGTTATGTGCGTCATACTGCACTTAACCAGAGAGTATAGATAGACGAGAGTTGTCACTTCGCTCGCGCCATTTTGTTTTCATGTACTGAAGCGCCATCTAGTGAGAGGGTGTTCATATAGACAGCAGTGCTCCAACATAGAGTGCTTACAACTACCTAGTTTGCGATATCAGCGTCGGCTGGAAACGAACGTTAACCTGTCATCTACCTACCTACCATAGAGTGCTTCACTCTCTTTAAAACACGATTATTTAACTTGGATAAAATAAAAATAAAAGCTTTGCAAGTTTTCATCTATACTGGAATAAGCCAAAGACTTACAGATAAATTGTCCTGACCTTCACTCAATAAAATAATATTCGTTATGGTATTAATGAATTTTAATGGAAACGGCAAATTCTAACTGAAATAGGCCAATAAATATCAGTCCTTAGGCCCACTCCTATGCATCAGAGTTATGAAACATCCATCCACAATATAATCACAAAATAACACTTTTATAGCTATTTTATGTTATATGATATCATGCCACTCCAATAGATAATATATCTAAAAAAAACTTGATTAAGGATTTATCTGTTTATTATAGGGAAACATTCAGTAGTTTTGAGGGTTGATTTAGGTCTGAATATATGTACATGTAAATTATATTGAATATATTGACAAAAACTGTAGTCTAATAATACAACATTACTACTTGTGCATAACAACTGAAGCTTTCCTACTTTTCTTACATTTCTTTTGTTCCAGTTCCCTACTTTGAAATTTACAAAAATAATGAAGCCTACTTCTAAGGTATAGCTGACAAATTGCTTTAAAACTCTTCAACTTTGTTTTACTGTCAGAGTGCTTGTCACAAAGTTGTAATACACTGTATGGAACTACATCTTGTACAATCCTTAATAAGATGGCTAACACTCCATTTTTTGAAATATTCTTATGAATGTTTCTTTCAAAAACAAGTTCAAAGAAACAGATGGTACTGTTAGGGAACCAAATGCAGTGTTGGTTTTGTGTTTATATACCTTAAAATGGCAAAACAGAATTGAAACGGACACTACGTTATTATCAGCAACTGTAAGCTTGTTAAAACATCCCGAACAGTTATCATTAATCTGCAGCTTATTTACCACAAAACCAGAAACATAACACAGAACATTTTCAACTGCAAGAGTTATAGGGATATCTTCTTCAATACCTTCAATAGGAATATCTACAATGCCTTTAATAGGATTATCTGCAGCAAGCCTTGGTATTTTGGATGGCCTTTCATCAACCTCCTCTTCAAGTTTCCGTTTGCTTTGTTTACTTTCCCTTGAAACAAAACTATTAAGAGACATCAACAAACTATCTTGATCATTTATGCAGTTGGCAGATGATATTGGGCTTAAAAACATTTTACAAAAAAGTGCCCTATATGCATAGATAAATTCAATTGCTGAGGGGTTGAATCTATGCCCACCTATTGCTCTAATTTGTGAAAAGAAATTTTCTAAACAGTCTTGATTGATACGACCACTTAGTATGAATTTGAAATTACTCTCAGATAAAAGTTCCCTTGACAGCATATCGATTCCATTTAAACATAGCAACAGTGCATCAAAACATGGCTGTACAATTAGGTTATCATTTTTCTTCACTCGCCATTTTCCAACTGTCTGCTTGAATCCTTCTATTTTACAGATATCTTCCTCGGAGGCTTTAATTGGTTTGCTTGTTGAATTTCCCCTTATTGTTCGAACATTCAAAAAGTCAAAAATGTCATTTATTTGTTTTAGGAAATTTGCTGTAGATGCAGCCGAGGGTTCCAACTTTCCCAAGCTCACTAGGGTATGCATACCTGCATAGACAGTGTGTGAGCAAACTTGTGCTGCTAGGTTCACCTGCAATTATAGAGAAACAACAGTATAATTTTCTAAAGATGGTTAGCTTTATTATAACAAAAAATTGTTAGGAAACTCATTTTTAAGTCTATTGCAGAGAAATATCTGAGAAAAACTATTTACTGTCAGTTTCAAAATCATCTGCAAATAATATTCCCTACAAACTTGGAGAAAAAAACAATGTAATGACCCTCATAGGTGAAAATGGAGCCATGCGGACAGGAAGACTTTTGTCAAACTTATAAAAATTTTCCACATCCTTCCATGAAGCCGTCTGAAATAAATATTCATAATAAATTGTTTTTTACATAATTAAAGAGATTACATATTTTGATAATAGAACCAATCATGTGGTTTAAAATACATACAGGAATCATTATAGGCAGGAAATTGATAGACAATTTTTTGTGGATACAATTATGCAAGACAACCGATTTATCGCAGCAACAAATCTACCATTATACATGTTTACCATGTAATTTCTGATAGAGCGATCTTTTGCAGGAGCCTTGGTCGCAAACTATAGCAACTGGCTTTAGTTGGGTACTGCACACAGCCTGCAGAACATCAATTAACAACTTTTCTAAATGTCTTGATATAAAAATCACTAATATAACCTACCTGTTAAGAGTGCTAGAGGATGGCATTGTAAATAACGCACACAATGTCTGATAAGCTTTTCTACTCCTGAAGTATATCCCAAGAGCCATTGCCTTCTCATTCACAGTCCACCTAAACCCTGTAAGATCATAAAACAATTTATAGTATCTACAAAAACACACATAAGCCATATTTTTTTAATGTTAGACATTATGAAGACGTCAAAAAATTACTTGTCAAAAATTACTCGCATATTGTGGTAGGTAAATTGTTTCTGCAATCAGTGAATAGTGAATACATCATATTATATCTTGGAAATAAAATATTTTAAAAATTCATTATCTATTGGTCATCTCATCAGTCACCTGTTATGGCCAAAACTAAGTATAAATTTTTTGCAAGCTTTTATAACTTATTATACCATTCAATCAAGTTTTTTCTAACCTTTTTCTTTGCGTGTACAATTTCTCAACTGGCCCTCAAAAAACTTGGCTGTTGCTGGTTTCATACCAATATCCACTGCAGCCTGCACAATTTGCCCAGCAGAGAGATTGTATTCTGGCTTTTGATGTGCTGAAATCAGTTCAGTGTGTAGCTGTACAATTTTCTGAAATTCAATTTTAAATGTTTTCAAAACATAGAAAGAAAACAGGGTCATTGGTGAACTGAATATCATACAATTTTGTAGCAAAAGAGTAAGCGCCAAAAGACAAAGCAACATGCACAAAAAATACAAATACAAAATTGGTTACATATATTTTGAGTAAACTTTTAACTTCATTACTTAATACATAGGTCTTTTTATGCATTTAAAATTCTAAATTTTTTAAATCAAACTTACATCTGTCAATACTTTCGAGTTGATATCTGAGGTATCATGCTGACTCATCTCAGTTGAGGGTGAAGCAGAATAATTGTGCTCCATTTCTGGCATCTGAAATAAAACATAAATCGAAATCTATATAAATTTGTTTTCAATGAGGTTAGACTTTGTTTTTAAAAGCCTGTAAAAAAAATGCTGTCTTGGTAATGATTTTCTGTGCAAAGCTTTCAGGTTGAAACTCAAAGTATCTGTCTGCCCTTTGAATATGTAGGAATAGAGCAAGGAATTGTTTTACAGTAGAATTGATACTAACCTGCACGTGGACTTGACATTTTTCCTCTTCAATCTGTGGCAAATTCAATATAGGCCCAGAGATGTTTCTCATGGCAGGTGGCTTGCGCTGTGATGTTAACTGTGGTGGTGGATTTGGGAGGTCTGGGAAAATAGATGGAATAGCATTCCAGACCAGCTTATTTTTTATTAGCATTCATGAATGCTTGTGTCTCAAAATGACAGTTACATAGCCTGCAGTTAGCATTTAGATATGCAGATGATTTTGATTCCAAATCCTTCCTTCTGCAATTTATTACCCATCTCTTACACCTAATACATAAGAAAATAAAAATGAAACATAAATTAAGGATTAAACATTTTGCTTAATTCAAAGGACAAAAAAATAAATAAATACTGAATCTAGGCCTATAGGCCTAATAGTATAATAGACTTGTCACTAGGGCAGGACTAGAGATTTTTGAGGGATTTTTGACCCAAAATAGACCTCGGGCTTAGACTGCTGAATCTAGGCCTATGACTTAGAATACTAAATCTAGACCTAAGTCTTAGAATGTTAGGCCTATAATGGTATAATGCTAAATTTTGACTCCTAATAGGATTTCAACCGACTTTTAAGAGGTCAAGCATCTATCATCGTGGAGGATCATCATTGTCATTGAGCATGACATTGACAAGACGAAAGAAATCGGCCTAGAGCTAGGCTAGTAGACGCAAGCTGCACGTCTCCTCAGTATCATAGTATGTAGTTTACTGTAAATTAACGATCTACTTACCTGCCTGGGTCTTTAGGGAATCGGAAAAAGTGCAGGTATGGGTGGCGTTTCTTGGCATTTGAACAATTCGGAGCAGAACAATAACTGCCGCTGCTCTGAGACGGCTGAGGTGAAGCCATTTTAATGACACGAACACACTTCCACTAGATGGCGCCACAGTCCATGCTAAAAAATGGCGGCAATGCATATTTGACGGAGTGACAACTCTCGTCTATCTATACTCTCTGCTAGAGGGCTGACTGACGTCATTTTGTTCTTGCGTCATTGAAGCCATTCATGGATGATTGACGCCATTTTAATTGTACGGCAAAAAGCGACGTAATCTACGCTGGCTATAGTAAAAAGCTGATATATATGCCGTACAAACAACATGGCGGCGATGTACAAAGCGACTTCAGCCTCGTTCTGGAGTTAGCCCTCTAGTTCTATTAATACCTCTATGGTTGATCATAGTTTATTAGTACGTCATTTGTAATCAGACAGATAGAAGTTAGAAGAGATATTTTGTTAAATTAGACATAGAAAGGCCTATAATTCGGTATTATTAAATCTTTTATTATATCAAAGTAACTTTCTAGTATCTTTTTGAAGCTTTACACGTTTCCGAAAGCGTATAAATTTTGTAAAATCTTAATATTTTGGCAAAGTCCTCTTCGTCTCAAAAATAACTACTTCTGGTTTAATTGCGCATGTGCAAAGCTGAATTTCTGGCCAAATTTTAATTGTATGTTTTTGTTTTGTTTTAGTCAATCTACTATTACTACTAGCAAGTACTGCTGTACTGCTACTGAATAGATGTTAGATGTAGAGTGGTACTGGTTTTGTTATGTTTAAGTCTCAACAGAGAAAGTTAGATTAGATATAGATTGAGGTTTAGAGAAAGTTTAGAATAGATTGGTTTGTCATCTAGAAAAATAAAGACACTTAAATATAACGAAATCCATGATAGAATAGAATAGAACACCCTGTGCTGTTTGGTCCTTTAGTAAACCCGACAGGCACAACAACAGTAAGTTGAAATGTGCCGGTGGCATAGTACCTTATGGATTTTGATAAAACTTGATATGAGAGTATGTTATAACTCAAGGATGAACCCTATCGAAAATCAGCGAAATCGAAAAATATTTAGTACCGGTATAAGTTATTGCCCTTGTTCTTGAAAACGCGTTCAATTTTAGCTTGTAAACAATCTAGAAAAAACAATTCCTAATAGATTTTGATGAAACTTGGCTTGAGTATTTGTTATCATCCAATGATGAAGCCTATGGACAATCAGATATATCGAAAGATATTTAGTGTCAGTTATTGCCCTTGTTTTGGAAAACGCGTTCAACTTTTTGGCTTGTAAACACTCTAGAAGGCACAATTCATGACAAATTTTGACAAAACTCGCTGAAATTGTTTGATATCACACTGGGATGAGCCCTATTGAAAATCAGCGAAATCGGAAAAAAATTAATATGAGTTTTTGCCCTTGTTCTTGAATGGCTCGTAAAAACTCTACAATGTGCAATTCTTGCCTGATTTTGATGAAGCTTGGTGTGAGAGTATGTTATAACTCAAGGATAAACCCGATTGAAAATCAGCGAAATCGAAAAACATTTAGTATGAGTTATTGCCCCTGTTCTTGAAAACGCGTTCAATTTTAGCTTGTAAACACTCTTGAGAGAACAATTCTTAATGGATTTTGATGAAACTTGGCTTGAGTATTTGTTATCACCCAAGGATAAAGCCTATTGAAAACCAGTAAAATCGAAAAAAATTCAATATCAGTTATTGCCCTTGTTTTTGAAAACACGTTCAATTTTTGGCTTTAAAACACTCTACAAAAGTTATTGACCGATTTTGACAAAACTTGTTGAAATTGTTTAGTATCACCCAAGGATGAACCCTTTTGAAAATAGAAAATATCGAAATATATTTGATACGAATTTTTGCCCTTTTTCTATAAAATGTGTTGGATTTTTGCCTTGTACACACTATACAAGTCACAATTCTTGAGCGATTTTGACATAACTTGGCATGAGTATTTGTAATCACCTAAGGATGAACCCTATTGAAATTCAGTTAAATCGAAAAATATTTAGTATCAGTAATTGAACTTGTGTTTGAAAACGCGTTCAATTTTAGCTTGTAAGCACTATAAACTTGGCTTGAGTATTTGTTTTTACCCAAGGATAAACTCTATTGAAAATAAGATAAATCGAAAAATATTTAGTGTCAGTTATTGCCCTTGTGTTTGAAAACGCGTTCAATTTTAGCTTGTAAACACTCTAGAAAAAACAATTCTTAATGGATTTTGATAAAACTTGGCTTGAGTATTTATTTTTACCCAAGGATGAACCTTTATGAAAATCAAATAAATCTAAATATATTTAGTGTCAGTTATTGCCCTTGTGTTTGAAAACACGTTTAACTTTTTGGCTAATAAACACTCTAGAAGGTACAATTCATGACCAATGTTGACAAAACTCACTGAAATTGTTTGATATCGCAAGGGATGAGCCCTATTGAAAATTAAAAATATTAAAATATATCTTATATGAATTATTGCCCTTGTTCTTTTAAACGCGTTCGATTTTTGTCTCGTAAACACTCTACATGGCACAATTCTTGACGGATTTCGATGAAACTTGGTGTGAGAGTGTGTTATAACTCAAGGATGAACCCTATTGAAAACCAGAGAAATCGAAAAAAATTTTAGTATGAGTTACTGCTCTTGTTCTTGAAAACGCGTTCAATTTTAGCTTGTAAACACTCTAGAAAGAACAATTCTTAATGGATTTTGATTAAACTTGGCTTGAGTATTTGTTTTTACCCAAGGATGAACCCTATTATAAATCAAATAAAAAATAAGTCAGTTATAGCCCTTGTTCTTGAAAACGCGTTCAATTTTACCTTGGAAACACTCGAGAAAGAACAATTTTTAATGGATTTTTGATGAAACTTGGCTTGAGTATTTGTTTTCTCCCAAGGATGAACCCTATTGAAAATCGAAAAATATTTAGTACAAGTTATTGCCCTTGTTTATGAAAACGCGTTCAATTTAACCCTTAAACACTCTAGAAAGAACAATTTTGAATGGAATTTGATGAAGCTTGGCTTTAGTATTTGTTTTCTCACAAGGATAAACCCTATTGAAAATCAGATTAATCGAAAAATATTTAGTGTCAGTTATTGCGCCTGTTTTCAAAAACGCTTTCAACTTTTGGCTTGTGAACACTCTAAACATTCATTTTTGACAAAACTCGCTGAAATTGTTTAATATCAACCAAGAATGAGCCTTATTAAGAATTAAAAATATCAAAATATTATTAAGGGTGAACCCTATTGCAAAATCATAAAAATACCGCAAAATATTTAATGAGTTGTTATTAGGTACAATGCTTGACAGTTTTTAATGAAACTACTTATTGTAACCTTACTGAAAAGTTTTTATTTGAAATAAATGCTGCCAGTGGGCGTATATTACCTTGCCTGGCAAGCTATCTTGTTGAAACTTGGTTAAGGGTGTTATAAGAGATACTCCCCTATAGAAGCACTGGCCTAGGTCACAAGTATTAGGTGTTATAAGAGATACTCTCCTATAGAAGCACTGGCCTAGGTCACAAAAAGAGACTATGCCACGAATTCCAGTAAACATCAATTGATAAGAAATTAGCTACTTCTGGAGAAATTTACAAGATAAACAAAATTACTTCAGGGAGATAATGAAAGGGGATCTAATCTACCATGTACAAGAATATTACTCAGATTTTTATTCCTTTTGTAAGCTGTCACTAAACGTTTGGTATAGATATTAGGGAATTCATCCTGGAGTTCTTTATAAAAACGTTTCACAATCACAGAGGTATTTTACCTGTAGAATTGTAGGTGGCGACAAAAGGTATAATCTGGTTGTCATGCTGGATATTTAGACCGTGAGGTACAACTGATTGTAATTGGTCTACCCAGAAACTCTCCCTATGTAGTCGCTTCGTTTTAGGCATGATTGTTGTAGAGTCTGGTATCTTTTCTATGGGCATAACTACAAGATCTTCAATGGAATGATTGGTTGAATTGAAATGGTTCGCGATTGGTCTATCTTTTTTATGGAGAATGTCAAAGCGATGACCGCTCAAACGAGTGCGCAACGCGTTTTGTGTTTCGCCAATATATTGTACGTCGCATTTTTCACAGGAAATTAGGCAAATTTATCGATGCACGAAAGAACTTTTCGTTAGTACGAAAATTTTGCCGTTTTTTTATTTTCAAAATAGTGAGAAACATTTATATATTCGCGGGTACGACACCGATGACCTCTGCATGGTACAGAACCAAAACCGTTGGGTAGAGAAGGGGACTTATTTTTGATCTCAATAGCCCCGCTCCCTCAGTTTATCAAATACTAGTTCGCAAGTTAAATCAAAATCTGTCTTTCTTGTGCAAATTCTGTTGAATCTCAGAATTTGCGATTTTATTATGCCAGAAAATGTATGCTTCGCGGTGTCATGGTTTATCCGACACACTCCGACACTCTCCGACTCGACATTTGAGACTTGATATTCGCAAATTGAAAAGCACGTTTTTATCACGCTGGCTGCAATAAAAAGTTAGAATGTTTTATTACGTATGAAGAAACGAAACAACAAATAAATCATTTGTCAACATCTATCGTATGTGTTTTGATTGAAAATATTTAGCTATCCCACTGTGTCGAGTTTTAACGGGAATAAAAGTAGGCCTAAGAGTGTCATGTTTTCTTTTTTTATTGATTATTGATTGAGTTATTGATTATTGATTGAGTTATTGATTATTGATTGAGTTATTGATTATTACTTGTGAGTTGAGATTTTGTCGGCGACTGCATTTTCAAATTTACTATTAAAATGTATTTCTGCAGAATTGTATTTCATAAACACTGGTCCTCATAGCAAGGACTTTAAGTCACACTTAGAATATTTAAGAGAAGTGTTTGAACGTATCCAACTCCAACTTGTTTGAAAGATTTGCGATCTTACCTTGGTTTAACTGGTTATTACAGGAAATTTATCAAAAACTATGCTTGTATTGCAGCTCCGTTGTATGAACTTACTAAGAAAGGTGTTGTATTGCAGCTCCGTTGTATGAACTTACTAAGAAAGGTGTTGTATTGCAGCTCCGTTGTATGAACTTACTAAGAAAGGTGTTGTATTGCAGCTCCGTTGTATGAACTTACTAAGAAAGGTGTTGTATTGCAGCTCCGTTGTATGAACTTACTAAGAAAGGTGTTGTATTGCAGCTCCGTTGTATGAACTTACAAAGAAAGGTGTTGTATTGCAGCTCCGTGGTATGAACTTACTAAGAAAGGTGTTGTACTGCAGCTCCGTTGTATGAACTTACTAAGAACGGTGTTGTATTGCAGTTCCGTTGTATGAACTTACTAAGAACGGTGTTGTATTGCAGCTCCGTTGTATGAACTTACTAAGAAAGAATGTTTAGCCTTAGTTTTTGCTGTCAAGAAACTTGATAGTTATTTAAGATACAACACATTTACTGCTGTGGTACACCATTCTGAATTTAAATGGTTGCTGAAATTGAAAGAACCAGTAGGAAAATTTGCCAGATAGATTGCCATTCTGACATCTTACAAGTATTATCTAGTTTATAGACCAGGACAATCTCACTCAAATGCTGATGATGTCAGTCGTTGACAATATGAAACTGTAGATAGTAATGAAGATTCAATATTGGACAATCTCCCTGATTATATTGTTCCAGAACCAGGTCAACAATAAAAACAACCGGACTCCAGTGTTCCAGTTCAATCTTTGAAGCTGCAGAAAATTGCTAGTCTACAATCAGATGTGATTCCACTTTCATCTGAAGTATCAACTTAATGGAATAAAGTGAATTTGGTGGAATTACAACAGAATGATGAATGGTACAAAGATGTTGTTGTTTATTTGAGAGACAATGTATTGCCAGTAGAAGAATCAAAGAGAAAACAATTATTGAGTCTTTATTCTGAATATTTTGTTTCTACTGATATTGCTAACCACAGCTTACCTATATGCTAAAGTAATAAACCTGATATCGCCAACCACAGCCTACCTATATGCTAAAGTAATAAACCATCTTTAAACCATCGCAAGTACTTGAAATCATTTCAATAAAAGAACAAAACGTGACGAAGTTCTACACTTGCCGAATTGGTTCCGTGACCAGGATTCTGAACGGGAATACAGAAAAGAAACAGATAGGATCTCACAGACAACAAATTCGGAAGGATTCCATACCGGTGAGAACCTTTTACTTGTCAGAGCATTAAAATAGGTGAAGAATTTTTATCAAATCAGTTGAGCACACTGACAGACACAATATCGGCACAGGGAGTATCTAACATTATCACTCCTTTCGACGGTGAACCAGCCAAATTTAGGGACTGGATTAAGTCTATAGAGAAATATGCAGTCCTTGCAAAAGTCGATACTGATAAAATGAAACTCATAGCGTTTCAAACATCGAAAGGGATAGTTTCTAATTTTATTCAAAGTTACATAGAATCAAATCCGGAATCTGACTATTTAAGTCTTAAACAAGAACTGTCAATAAGATTTAGTGAGGTCATGGATCAGTTGCATGCTTTGGCACTTGTGCGGAAGGTGAAACAAAATCCTCACGAAAACGTTCAATGTTTCGGAGAGAGACTGCTTCTTATGGCAACAGAAGCACACACTGGACCTTCAACCACGGAATTCGAAAGACAATTGATAGGGTTTTTCGTGGATGGGTTAAAAGACAACTATCTCAAATTGAAAATCATGCGAGAAAATCCAAACACTTTGCAAGAAGCCGTCACATCAGCAATGACTGAACAAAATTTAAGGTAAAGGTTTCAGTTAAGAACAGGAAACAATGCCTCACCAAGTAGTTCATCAAGCTATTCGGAACCCATGGAAGTCGACCACTTCCGTCAAATGAAATGTATAAAAGTGCATCAGCACCAATAATAATAATAATAATATCTTTATTACAAAAGGGTAAAAAAATTAGGCCATACAATATCAATGAGCATCAAGATAAGATCCTGAGTACCCACCGACAGGCCTGTCTCCCATTCTGCCCCTTATAAACAACACAACACAAGTAAGACATACACAAAACAAGAAACAACTACATGTATATACAACAATCGAAAGTCATTAACAGATAAAAAGTTAACAATGAGAATGATATTTAAACTCTATGTACATAACGGTAGAGGGTTATATAAGAAAAAAAAGGAAAAAAAGAAAAAAAAAAAAAAAAAAAAATCATGATGACAAACATTCAATGCAAATTTTAAAGTGTAAATTTCAGATAGATTTTTAGAATGGACAGTTTTAACAAATACACAAGTACAATCCATAATATTGACAATGATATTGTAAAACAAGCAAATAGAGAGGATTTGGAAGCCGAAAGAGTCAGTTCATGTGCTGCGAGCGGGCTACCCAACCCAACTCCATTTCATATTTGTCTATGGAGGGGGAGGTAGGATTTATCCAGGCTCTAGACCAACTGAAGGATGTTAACTCACCCCCTGACAGTAGATTTTAGAATTGCCGATCGAGAAGGCATATAAATATATATTACACTTTATGAATTTCAAGTCGTCAAATCTGTGTATTACGTCTGTAAGAGAAAAATAAAACAGTATTAGTCTATATTGGTGAATCTGTATATACATTTGGAAGAGAAAAGAAAATGTGTTTTGGTCTGTATTGGTTAATCACTATTGAAATGGATGATTTAAAAAAACATGGCAAGCATAATTATATGCAACTATAAGAAATTGATAATAATAATAATAGGTGAATTAAAGCAGACTAAAGAAGCAAGAGTAAAATATATTTTATAGTTATGTTAAGCAATTTTAGAAATAATAACTCACCAAAAGTCTGTAATAAAGGACAATAAATTAACATGAAATAACAATTGTTAAGAATAAGGGAAATTATCTCTCATATGTAAGGCTATCATTTTTTTGAAACTGGATGCATTTGAGGCATTTTTTAGGTTGTCAGGGAGGGAATTCCATAGAACAGCCCCAGAGTATCGAAGGCTTTTTTAACGATCTCTAGATTAGGTCTGTAATTGGTGCTGTTAAATAAGAATAAATCATTAAGATACTGTGGACACTGTTTATGTAAAATTTTGAAGATAAATAATGATATGTTTCGAACAAATCTTTCTGAAATAGAAAAAAGATTTAACTGCTGCAATCCAGGGGCAATCTCCTCTGTATGCTGCACACCTAAGATAATTTTGAAAGCCATATTCTGCTGCCTTACAAGTCTACTAATAGATTGCTGATCACAAGAATCCCATATTGGCGAACAATAGTCGATATAACATTGAAAATGGGCATTATAAAAAAGAACCAAGTATTTTGTTGGTATAAGGTATTTGAGTTTTCGTAGTTGAAAAAGTTTTTGATTAAGAATTTTGGATACATGTAGTGCATGAGCTGTCCAGCTGAAGTTGTGATCAAAATAAATACCAAGAAGTTTAAAGGAGGAAACAGTTTCTATAACTACATTATTTACAATTAGTTTTAAGGAATTGTCCAGTAGTTGCCTCCTCTGAGGGGTTGTGATTAACATAGCTTTAGTTTTAAAAAAAAAAATTGACCTTGACCTTTGATGACCTTTTGACCTGAACAAAAGTTATTGCCCTTCATTATATCTGCCCAATGGTATCCCCACTTTTGTTATTGATGTTTACTTCCGGTTTTGCAGCCAATTGAAAATCACGAATTTTAACTTGCAAGAGCTCTATCACGTGACCAAATTTACAAAGGACAGAATTTCTTACATATTCCTTTTACGTTTAATGTCATCTTTCTATTAATATATCACACTTGGTATTTAAATCAAAATTGTGCGTTTAAAAATTTCAAAATTTTGTAATTTCTTCTATACAAACTATGCGTGTTTTCTTTAAATCGAAATAGGGTCACGGGGGATAATTCGATTTGTGTTATTTTGATGTATATAGTATCTATAACCGATTGCCGAAATATATATGGAAACAGATTTTTGAATTTTGATTTTGATTTTGATTTTTTTACGATTAAAATTTTTAAAAACTTTTAAAGGTTCGTATATTCTGACGTTGACCTTTGACAAATTTTTGACCTGTATAAATGTGATAGCTCTCGAGAAGTTCTATCCAATGATATATAAAGCTTTATTGTAAGATGTATACTTCCGCTTTTATCGCCATTTGAAAATTGCGAATTTTCCCTATAAAACAATCTGTTTAATGTGTTGCATTTGGGCGATCTACAAGATATAAGTTTCAGCGATCTGAAATTATTTTTTAGTTTAATCGTTCTACATCCAGTTAAAATGATTCAAAGTTGTTATATATGTTTTTCTAGTTCTGGGTGATGTAAATATTGAATATTTGGAACGAATTTAGAGCCTTTAGAATTTTAAATTTTATCTCTTATAATTATGCAACAATAATATACAGTTGACTGGAATAATGGTCTAAGGGACGAAACTCTATTCAATATAAATTTTAAAATGTTAGGCCGCGCTATTTATGTGGTGTCTCAATGTCATACCCTGGCGACTTAAGACAACTTGAACCTAACTGACCTTTTGATTTGTATATAGCTTTGACATTGTCTATCCAATGCTATATATATATTTTTTGTACGATATCTACTTTTGGTTTCATCGCCATCTGGAAATTGCGAATTTAATATATAAAACAATCTACTTTGTATTGGGTATTATTCTCTACGTTTGGGCGATTTACAAATATGAGTTTCGGCGATCCGGATATCTTTTTTAGATTAAACGACCCTCTATCCATTTTTTATTATGATTTTAACTTATTATCTATCTTAATTGATGATGAGGGCTAAGGATGGGGAGGGGCAAAGAGGGGAAAGGGGGAAAAGAAGGGGAAGGGAGCGTTTGTTATGAAATCAAAATCCATTTCTGATGCACATTTTTTTATTTTAATAAACTCTTTTTGTCTTTTGCTTAACGAACGAACGAACGAATCCCTGGATGGAACGCACTGCTTCAGTGCCGTTAGGCGTACGGCTCTAGTTTACATTTATAATCATTGAATTAGTTTCGCACCATTTAACAACAGAATTAGTTTCAGATTGAAGTTTTAACTCAAGCTCATTAATTGATTTAGCAGCCGTATAGACTGTTGTGTCATCAGCAAACAAGTCACAGTTGGAGGCTATATGAAGGGAGAGATCATTTATAAATAAATTAAACAAAAGTGGTCCTAATATGGACCCCTGTGGAACACCATGACTAATATCTAGTCGAGAAGACAATGTACCATTGGCAAATGTAGATTGTTTCCTGTTTGATAAATATGATTTCAAGAATCTATTGGAATTCAGAGAAAATTTATAGATATTACATTTTTTAATGAGTAAATCGTGCTTGACCAAATCGAAAGCTTTACGGAAATCAAAAAAGATCAAACCTGTTAGCATTCCGTCATTAAGAGACTTATAAATATTATCAGTGATATTTGTTAGAGCTGTCAAACAAGAACTATTGGATCTTAATCCTGATTGATTGATATACAAAAGATTATATCTATTTATGAAATTGCTTAGATGACCGTGTATATGTCGTTCAAGAATTTTCGAAAGTGTCGGTAATATTGATATAGGTCAATAATTGTTTGGATCTATTTAGGATCCTGATTTGTGAAGTGGTAACACTTTAGCAAGTTTGAAATTGGATGGAAAAATACATTGATCAATACACAAATTGAATACATGAGTTAAACAATCAGACAAAATTGGGGAACCGATCTCGAGGAAAATGGGATTAATTAAATCAAGGCCTACTGCTTTAGTAGTATCTAAACATCATAGACATTAATAGGAGGAATATGGAAATATTTCTCTGGAGGAACACGGTCATTAACAAAAGTACGGATAACAGTATCATTTACAATTGATGGCTGGGAAATATTGACTGTAGGGGCAGAGAGTAACTGATCAGCTATTTCAGTAAAATATGAATTTAATTGGTGAGGATTGATTGGAATCTGGTCAAGTTCATTACTTTTGTTGTTCGAGGCGGTATTGATTGCATTCCAGATTTGTTTAGAATTATTCGTATCAGATACGAGCTTTTGAATAAATTGAGCCTTCGATCTCCGAATCATGGATTTCACTTCCTTACGACATTCTCTATAATCATTGGTATTGTTATTTTTCTTATGGAGATCGCGTCTTTTCATCATTTTCAAAATATCATCAGTCAGCCAATCTGGTTTTACCGCATTTTTAACTCGTTTGGTTTTTAAAGGGGCATGGATGTTCAAAATCGGGTTCATTATTTCATACCACTTATTCAAGGCATCTTCAGGATTCGTTAATTTTAAAACAGGATCAAAATTGGTCATTTTTAAGTGGAGAAGAAAATCAAGTTCCTTAAAATTTTTGAAAGACCTATATGTGACAGAGATATGTCTTGTCTTCGGAATTTTCACACCTTTTTTAAGCCAGGTGAAGCATGTTGGATAATGATCAGTCAATGAATAAACAGGTACATTAATTTCTACAATATTGTTAACAGATGATACAATAACATGATCAATAAGAGTGCTACTGGTCTCAGTGACCCGTGTAGGAGTAGTAATAATTTGCGTAAGATGATATTGGTTAAGAGTATCAGTCCAGAAGGTGTTCTTATTATTTAAAGTATCTATATTTATATCACCAAAAAGAATAATTTCAGAATTTTCAAGCCAAACGGAATCCATCTTTAAAATGGGTGTGCCAAACAACTTTAGATTCAGGATGCCTATATAAGCAACAGACAAGCACGGGAGTGGATTGCTTTTTAAAACGGATTTCCAACCAAATACATTCTATACCATCATGTTCTAAATCATATCTTCTTTTAAAATTAAAATTATTTCGTACATATAACAGTATTCCAGAGGAACTATTATTACAACGGTCTCTTCGAAACGGAGGGTGAAATCCTTTTATCTTGAGTAAATGATCTGAGACAGAGTCATCTAAATGTGATTCAGTTAGGCCAAAAATATCAAAGTTGTCCAAAAGAAGTTTTATTTCATCAAGCTTTTCGTAACAGTACCGCGAATTTAGATGTCCGCAATGAATTCCCTTATGTGATAAAAAATTGTGCATAGTATAAAAGAAATATATACATACACATACAAAAGACAAAAAAATCAATAGTGTTAGTAATATGCCCTGGAAGAGAACCATGGAGACATGGGGAACGGTGGTGGTCTGCGAAAACCAATACTTGCATGTGAAGGCTGCCTGAAAGAGTTGAAAATATGAGATGAATTAAAGTTTCTAGGATTGTGAAGATATCTATTTGTTGGTGCACTTGTCTGTAGTTTCGTTTTAATGAGTCTAGCTAAAAGAGAAGAACCTTTCAGATTAATATGCACAGAATCACAATACAAGTATTCTTTGATTACGCCCTCTTTTGTTCGAAAAAAGAAACTATTTCTAACATTTCTGTAGTTTTTGTGGAGTAAATTGTTCAAGGTTTGAATTTTCGTATTATCACTGAGATTTCGTCGAGGAAGAAGCTCCAAAAAAGTTACTGTGCTGGACGGAAATGTTTTGGCAATTACATCACACAAGGAATTAAGATCATATTCAGCCTGCACTATGTTAAAATTTCTGTTTGACGCATCATTAGAACCAATTAGGAGAATCACATTTTTTACACTGTTAGATAATTTAGACCTGGAAATGAAATTAGTGACATCAGATATTTTACCTCCCCTAATTGTTCGCACTTCTGTATTACCACTAGCGTCTAATCTTCTTGGGGATATAAATTTTAATAGGGATGATCCAATCACCACATTGGTTGCTCCTTTAAGAGGTTTAATGTTGATTGCTTTATCAGCTGGTCTGTGGTTGATGATTGTTGGTATTGGCCTGTAGGTGGCAGATTTATTGCTGGTTTCTGATGTAATTTGGGGTGAATGGTTGGAAATGGTAGTTAAGCATGACGATGATGATGATATTGGTTGACAGGTTTCGAAGTTTGGTACAGGAATCTTTTTCTGCTTCAGTAGCTGTACTTCAAGAAGTAAAGATTTATTTTCATGGCACAATTTATCATTTACATTTTAATAAGCAGTTAAATGAACTCAAAAATCAATTTTATCCTCACTAATTCTAGACTCCATCTCCTCTATTGTTTCGGTCAAGCGTTGTATTTGCTGGTCCTTCGCGCATGGTTGTATAAGGGTCCGACGATTTTGTAGAACGATTTTGTAGAACTGGAGATAAGGGGTATTTGGGAAAAGTCAAATGTTTTCTGGTTAAAGTTAAAGGTGGCAGGCGTTTGGGGGTTTCAGTAGTTGGGGAAGCATGTTCTCGTAACGAAAGAGTAGTTTCTTTGGGTGTACACTTTGCATTAGTTTTTAGTAGAGATGACTGCACTGCATTATTTAGGTTAATGGCTCTAGTGTTGTTCATTCTTTCCAAAATGTCAGGTAAATGGCAATTTAGAAAAAGGTCTTCACTTTTACCATTAATAAGACAACTTAGGGTGGTATGGTATAAATTTAAAGTATACTGGTAATTGTTCTGGTTTTCAGCCTTTCCGGTAATTTTGATACTCGCACTCTGGTTTGACCCGTTATTGTCAGTGAGTAGCTGTCAACATTACATACATTACTAGCTTGAAACTCAGAAAAAAATGTCTCGACTGTATTCCTGAATTCGACATAATGTCCACTGTTCCAAAAGAGCCGGATACCTCCCCTTTTACTTATTTCCAGGCTCGTTCTATCGGTTGCCTGGAGCTGCTTCTGTAGACAAAGACTAATATTCAAGGTATGGTTCAAATGTCTCAGATTGTAGTTAATCCTAAAAAATCCTATAAAATCCTATTAAAATCCTATGACACTCACTAAGAAGTAAACTAGTCAATTGGTCCGGTATATTGACGAATTTAGATTTAAGAGCTGGTATTTAAAGTTTCTATAGTAAAGTCACAAGATAATCGCAAGATAATCCTTTCAAATCCAATGAAATTCAGAGTAGAATATAAACTGGTCCAAGGGAACATCAGTAAAATAAAATTTTAATCCATAAAGTTGATTATAGCACAGGTATTTTTAACTAAAAGTGAGAGAGATCAGAGATCATGACTTTCACTGTCGGCCATCACAAACGACGCCCTATTCAACTTTTGTACCCACTAGAAGTTAGTCATGAATCCAAAGCGGTAGAAGTTCCTGAACCATTAAATCCATGTGAACTACAGCAAATCCAGAAAGATTCAATTGATCCCATACCCAATCAACGTCCACGAAGAATGGCAGCAGTTCTATCAGATTCTAAGCGGAAAGAGTGGATAAAACAATTAAATCATTGTGATGGACAATTTGACAATCATTAATTTATCGATTCTCTTTGAACATTCAGTGCATGGTATTATTTCTATAGTAAGTGTTATATCTATTGTGATATCCATTTTTCATGTAGGACATTTGAATGGATATCAAGGGGGAGTGTGAGAGACATGTTATCCTGGACAACAGATTGTCCCCCTTTTGTTAACTCTTTTTTGTTGAAGATTAGATCCAGTCTTATGTTTATGTTCGCCATTGAATGATCTAGAATCTACAATAAATCCAATATAAATCCTTTTATACAGCTTTCTAAAAATGAATCATCGCATCAGGTACTACTGGCAGAAGTAGTAACCACCATAGAGCTCAAAATATACTACAATAGGCAAACTAGGCAGCTGCCTTTCGGCCCATGACAAATTTTGTAAAATTATCAAACAGTTAATAAATTCCCGCAGGCCCATCGAAAATTCGGCTTAGCCGATGAGAAATTTCTTCCCATAATAAAACCCATACCTATACGTTATTATAAAGGTCTCGTAACCTTATTTCTTATATTATTAAAATGTTTCTCTTTGGTTTAATGTTTCTGTGACCTATATAGTTTTTTAGTTTTTGTTATCTCCCTTGAAAATACATTCATTTTGTTTTATCTAAACTAGCTGTGCTCGTGTATTGTCATTTCTTGTCAGATTAGTCCTGTTGTTCTATAGAACCTTTCTCACCTATTTGTATTTTGTTTCTCTTGTGCTTTAGAAACAAGAAATCATCTATTCTTTATAAGACATATAGAGGTAGGATTACTACATTAAGAACTAAGAATATATGTTATCTTTAGCAGCGGAAGCACATTGAAAACCCTACTCAAAGCTGATGGCCGCATCTCCAAACCTGTGCCAGACCCCAAAGGTGTCATCTATAAGATACACTGCAGCTGTAATGAAACTTATATTGGCGAGACATCCAGACCAATTTCAGTCAGAATTAAAGAACACCAAGCAGCAGTCAACAAACGAGAAGAAAACAAGTCAGCTATAGCAGAACACTTAGCCAAGAAACCAGGACATCACATCCAATGGAATAAAACTGATATATTAGCCAATTATCTCCCAGAGTGGAAGTCCAGAGTTCTCCGCGAAGCATTAGAAATACAGAAAGTTAAGCCTCAATTGAATAGGGATACTGGTCACTTTTTACCAAACATTTGGGTCAACTTATTCGATGCCTAACATCTATTATATTTATTATTTAATTCGTTATAATACCACTCACTATTGTTATTTCTATGTTATCCATATTCATCAGTGCTCTGTTGTTTTAATATTACTCCTAGTTCAGTGCTCTAATTACCTCATGTTATCTAGTGGTCTGTTGTTTTAATATTACTCCTAGTTCAGTGCTCTAATTACCTCATGTTATCTAGTGGTCTGTTGTTTTAATATTACTCCTAGTTCAGTGCTCTAATTACCTCATGTTATCTAGTGGTCTGTTGTTTTAATATTACTCCTAGTTCAGTGCTCTAATTACCTCATGTTTTCTAGTGGTCTGTTGTTTTAATATTACTCCTAGTTCAGTGCTCTAATTACCTCATGTTATCTAGTGGTCTGTTGTTTTAATATTACTCCTAGTTCAGTGCTCTAATTACCTCATGTTATCTAGTGGTCTGTTGTTTTAATATTACTCCTAGTTCAGTGCTCTAATTACCTCATGTTATCTAGTGGTCTGTTGTTTTAATATTACTCCTAGTTCAGTGCTCTAATTACCTCATGTTATCTAGTGGTCTGTTGTTTTAATATTACTCCTAGTTCAGTGCTCTAATTACCTCATGTTATCTAGTGGTCTGTTGTTTTAATATTACTCCTAGTTCAGTGCTCTAATTACCTCATGTTATCTAGTGGTCTGTTGTTTTAATATTACTCCTAGTTCAGTGCTCTAATTACCTCATGCTATCTAGTGGTCTGTTGTTTTAATATTACTCCTAGTTCAGTGCTCTAATTACCTCATGTTATCTAGTGGTCTGTTGTTTTAATATTACTCCTAGTTCAGTGCTCTAATTACCTCATGTTATCTAGTGGTCTGTTGTTTTAATATTACTCCTAGTTCAGTGCTCTAATTACCTCATGTTATCTAGTGGTCTGTTGTTTTAATATTACTCCTAGTTCAGTGCTCTAATTACCTCATGTTATCTAGTGGTCTGTTGTTTTAATATTACTCCTAGTTCAGTGCTCTAATTACCTCATGTTATCTAGTGGTCTGTTGTTTTAATATTACTCCTAGTTCAGTGCTCTAATTACCTCATGTTATCTAGTGGTCTGTTGTTTTAATATTACTCCTAGTTCAGTACTCTAATTACCTCATGTTATCTAGTGGTCTGTTGTTTTAATATTACTCCTAGTTCAGTGCTCTAATTACCTCATGTTATCTAGTGGTCTGTTGTTTTAATATTACTCCTAGTTCAGTGCTCTAATTACCTCATGTTATCTAGTGGTCTATTGTTTTAATATTACTCCTAGTTCAGTGCTCTAATTACCTCATGTTATCTAGTGGTCTGTTGTTTTAATATTACTCCTAGTTCAGTGCTCTAATTACCTCATGTTATCTAGTGGTCTGTTGTTTTAATATTACTCCTAGTTCAGTGCTCTAATTACCTCATGTTATCTAGTGGTCTGTTGTTTTAATATTACTCCTAGTTCAGTGCTCTAATTACCTCATGTTATCTAGTGGTCTGTTGTTTTAATATTACTCCTAGTTCAGTGCTCTAATTACCTCATGTTATCTAGTGGTCTATTGTTTTAATATTACTCCTAGTTCAGTGCTCTAATTACCTCATGTTATCTAGTGGTCTGTTGTTTTAATATTACTCCTAGTTCAGTGCTCTAATTACCTCATGTTATCTAGTGGTCTGTTGTTTTAATATTACTCCTAGTTCAGTGCTCTAATTACCTCATGTTATCTAGTGGTCTGTTGTTTTAATATTACTCCTAGTTCAGTGCTCTAATTACCTCATGTTATCTAGTGGTCTGTTGTTTTAATATTACTCCTAGTTCAGTGCTCTAATTACCTCATGTTATCTAGTGGTCTGTTGTTTTAATATTACTCCTAGTTCAGTGCTCTAATTACCTCATGTTATCTAGTGGTCTATTGTTTTAATATTACTCCTAGTTCAGTGCTCTAATTACCTCATGTTATCTAGTGGTCTGTTGTTTTAATATTACTCCTAGTTCAGTGCTCTAATTACCTCATGTTATCTAGTGGTCTATTGTTTTAATATTACTCCTAGTTCAGTACTCTAATTACCTCATGTTATCTAGTGGTCTGTTGTTTTAATATTACTCCTAGTTCAGTGCTCTAATTACCTCATGTTATCTAGTGGTCTGTTGTTTTAATATTACTCCTAGTTCAGTGCTCTAATTACCTCATGTTATCTAGTGGTCTATTGTTTTAATATTACTCCTAGTTCAGTACTCTAATTACCTCATGTTATCTAGTGGTCTGTTGTTTTAATATTACTCCTAGTTCAGTGCTCTAATTACCTCATGTTATCTAGTGGTCTGTTGTTTTAATATTACTCCTAGTTCAGTGCTCTAATTACCTCATGTTATCTAGTGGTCTGTTGTTTTAATATTACTCCTAGTTCAGTGCTCTAATTACCTCATGTTATCTAGTGGTCTGTTGTTTTAATATTACTCCTAGTTCAGTGCTCTAATTACCTCATGTTATCTAGTGGTCTGTTGTTTTAATATTACTCCTAGTTCAGTGCTCTAATTACCTCATGTTATCTAGTGGTCTGTTGTTTTAATATTACTCCTAGTTCAGTGCTCTAATTACCTCATGTTATCTAGTGGTCTGTTGTTTTAATATTACTCCTAGTTCAGTGCTCTAATTACCTCATGTTATCTAGTGGTCTATTGTTTTAATATTACTCCTAGTTCAGTGCTCTAATTACCTCATGTTATCTAGTGGTCTGTTGTTTTAATATTACTCCTAGTTCAGTGCTCTAATTACCTCATGTTATCTAGTGGTCTGTTGTTTTAATATTACTCCAAGTTCAGTGCTCTAATTACCTCATGTTATCTAGTGGTCTGTTGTTTTAACATTACTCCTAGTTCAGTGCTCTAATTACCTCATGTTATCTAGTGGTCTGTTGTTTTAATATTACTCCTAGTTCAGTGCTCTAATTACCTCATGTTATCTAGTGGTCTGTTGTTTTAATATTACTCCTAGTTCAGTGCTCTAATTACCTCATGTTATCAGGTGGTCTGTTGTTTTAATATTACTCCTAGTTCAGTGCTCTAATTACCTCATGTTATCTAGTGGTCTGTTGTTTTAATATTACTCCTAGTTCAGTGCTCTAATTACCTCATGTTATCTAGTGCTCTGTTGTTTTAATATTACTCCTAGTTCAGTGCTCTAATTACCTCATGTTATCTAGTGGTCTGTTGTTTTAATATTACTCCTAGTTCAGTGCTCTAATTACCTCATGTTATCTAGTGGTCTGTTGTTTTAATATTACTCCTAGTTCAGTGCTCTAATTACCTCATGTTATCTAGTGGTCTGTTGTTTTAACATTACTCCTAGTTCAGTGCTCTAATTACCTCATGTTATCTAGTGGTCTGTTGTTTTAATATTACTCCTAGTTCAGTGCTCTAATTACCTCATGTTATCTAGTGGTCTGTTGTTTTAATGTTACTCCTAGTTCAGTGCTCTAATTACCTCATGTTATCTAGTGGTCTGTTGTTTTAATATTACTCCTAGTTCAGTGCTCTAATTACCTCATGTTATCTAGTGGTCTGTTGTTTTAATATTACTCCTAGTTCAGTGCTCTAATTACCTCATGTTATCTAGTGGTCTGTTGTTTTAATATTACTCCTAGTTCAGTGCTCTAATTACCTCATGTTATCTAGTGGTCTGTTGTTTTAATATTACTCCTAGTTCAGTTCTCTAATTACCTCATGTTATCTAGTGGTCTGTTGTTTTAATGTTACTCCTAGTTCAGTGCTCTAATTACCTCATGTTATCTAGTGGTCTGTTGTTTTAATGTTACTCCTAGTTCAGTGCTCTAATTACCTCATGTTATCTAGTGGTCTGTTGTTTTAATATTACTCCTAGTTCAGTGCTCTAATTACCACATGTTATCTAGTGGTCTGTTGTTTTAATATTACTCCTAGTTCAGTGCTCTAATTACCTCATGTTATCTAGTGGTCTGTTGTTTTAATATTACTCCTAGTTCAGTGCTCTAATTACCTCATGTTATCTAGTGGTCTGTTGTTTTAATATTACTCCTAGTTCAGTGCTCTAATTACCTCATGTTATCTAGTGGTCTGTTGTTTTAATATTACTCCTAGTTCAGTGCTCTAATTACCTCATGTTATCTAGTGGTCTGTTGTTTTAATATTACTCCTAGTTCAGTGCTCTAATTACCACATGTTATCTAGTGGTCTGTTGTTTTAATATTACTCCTAGTTCAGTGCTCTAATTACCTCATGTTATCTAGTGGTCTGTTGTTTTAATATTACTCCTAGTTCAGTGCTCTAATTACCTCATGTTATCTAGTGGTCTGTTGTTTTAATATTACTCCTAGTTCAGTGCTCTAATTACCTCATGTTATCTAGTGGTCTGTTGTTTTAATATTACTCCTAGTTCAGTGCTCTAATTACCTCATGTTATCTAGTGGTCTGTTGTTTTAATATTACTCCTAGTTCAGTGCTCTAATTACCTCATGTTATCTAGTGGTCTGTTGTTTTAATATTACTCCTAGTTCAGTGCTCTAATTACCTCATGTTTTCTAGTGGTCTGTTGTTTTAATATTACTCCTAGTTCAGTGCTCTAATTACCTCATGTTATCTAGTGGTCTGTTGTTTTAATATTACTCCTAGTTCACTGCTCTAATTACCTCATGTTATCTAGTGGTCTGTTGTTTTAATATTACTCCTAGTTCAGTGCTCTAATTACCTCATGTTATCTAGTGGTTGTTTTAATATTACTCCTAGTTCAGTGCTCTAATTACCTCATGTTATCTAGTGGTCTGTTGTTTTAATATTACTCCTAGTTCAGTGCTCTAATTACCTCATGTTATCTAGTGGTCTGTTGTTTTAATATTACTCCTAGTTCAGTGCTCTAATTACCTCATGTTATCTAGTGGTCTGTTGTTTTAATATTACTCCTAGTTCAGTGCTCTAATTACCTCATGTTATCTAGTGGTCTGTTGTTTTAATATTACTCCTAGTTCAGTTCTCTAATTACCTCATGTTATCTAGTGGTCTGTTGTTTTAATATTACTCCTAGTTCAGTGCTCTAATTACCTCATGTTATCTAGTGGTCTGTTGTTTTAATATTACTCCTAGTTCAGTTCTCTAATTACCTCATGTTATCTAGTGGTCTGTTGTTTTAATATTACTCCTAGTTCAGTGCTCTAATTACCTCATGTTATCTAGTTAGTTATCTAATTGGCTTGTTTTGATTTTGTTACCCTTGTTGTCATGCCTTCATCTTAATCCCTGCTTGGTCATTGTTAATTGTTTTTCTGTTGTACCCTTTGAATGGCTTCGATGTATCTCATATATATTGTCACTGTTATATATTGTTAATCATTTTACTTGATAACGTTACCTGCATGTGTTTCGAAACGTAGTATGTAATAAATTCAGAGGTAGTACATCCATATATTCTTAGTTCTTAATGTAGTAATCCTACCTCTATATGTCTTATAAAGAATAGAATTTTACTTGTCAAAATTTATTGAAGGACACTCATGATAAAATATCTACTGATCAGAGGAAGCAATAGATCTGATAGGACAGTAGAATATATAACTTGCCTTTTGTGTTTTAAATTGTAAATCTTGTGTTAAATTATCTTTGTTTGATATTTTGAATACATTATGATTATGGTATTAGCTTTAAGATGAGGTTATGAGTATATAGAATTTGTCATGCACATACTTAGTTGAAGATATCCTTTTAACATTGATTGGATAAGAAAGCTTATCTCGTAGTTCCTATGGGGTTTAACTATTGAAATTACAATTTGCATAGCTTTAGCATATCTAGTCACACGTTTAGAGTATAGAATGTGTGTTTTTATGTCTATGATAGGTCGAATATTAGTATTAATAATTTCATTCTAGTTTAGGTAGAGTTATAAGTGATATAGGTTGTATTATGATTAGAATTATATAATATGTCAGATTTAGGTATAGCCTATTAGCACAAGGAATCTTACAATCCGGCCTTATCCAGAATCAGGACTCAAGAGTTGACTTTATCATTTTATTTCTAGTTCGAGTGGAACTCACCCTTTAGAGGCCGCGGTGTTGTGAAGAATATAGGTATTATATGTACGATTTTTCCCCACTTTATCCTATGTTTTGTGAGTTAGGTCACATGATCAAAGGTTATGACCTAATCTTTGCCGGGAATTTACCCCGTGCACTTGTATTAATATTGTAAACGGCTGTTTCCTTCTTCGATTAAGTATTGTATTGTATTGTGTGGCTTGGCTTTATCAGGCGGGAAAAATACTTCTCTCACCAGTTAGTTTCGAGGATACCGAACTGCTCAGACGCCTGATATCACCAACCACAGCCTACCTATATGCTAAAGTAATAAACCATCTTTAAACATCGCAAGTACTTGAAATCATTTCAATAAAAGAACACAACGTGACGAAGTTCTACACTTGCCGAATTGGTGCCGTGACCAGGATTCTGAACGGGAATACAGAAAAGAAACAGATAGGATCTCACAGACAACAAATCCGGAAGGATTCCATACCGATGAGTACCTTTTACTTGTCAGAGCATTAAAATAGGTGAAGAATTTTTATCAAATCAGTTGAGCACACTCACAGACACAATATCGGCACAGGGAGTATCTAACATTATCACTCCTTTCGACGGTGAACCAGCCAAATTTAGGGACTGGATTAAGTCTATAGAGAAATATGCAGTCTATGCAAAAGTCGATACTGATAAAATGAAACTCATAGCGTTTCAAACATCGAAAGGGATAGTTTCTAATTTTATTCAAAGATACATAGAATCAAATCCGGAATCTGACTATTTAAGTCTTAAACAAGAACTATCAATAAGGTTTAGCGAGGTCATGGATCCGTCGCATGCTTTGGCACTTTTGCGGAAGGTAAAAAAAAAAATCCTCACGAAAACGTTCAATGTTTCGGAGAGAGACTGCTTCTTTTGGCAACAGAAGCATACACTGGACCTTCAATATTACTCCTAGTTCAGTTCTCTAATTACCTCATGTTATCTAGTGGTCTGTTGTTTTAATGTTACTCCTAGTTCAGTGCTCTAATTACCTCATGTTATCTAGTGGTCTGTTGTTTTAATGTTACTCCTAGTTCAGTGCTCTAATTACCTCATGTTATCTAGTGGTCTGTTGTTTTAATATTACTCCTAGTTCAGTGCTCTAATTACCACATGTTATCTAGTGGTCTGTTGTTTTAATATTACTCCTAGTTCAGTGCTCTAATTACCTCATGTTATCTAGTGGTCTGTTGTTTTAATATTACTCCTAGTTCAGTGCTCTAATTACCTCATGTTATCTAGTGGTCTGTTGTTTTAATATTACTCCTAGTTCAGTGCTCTAATTACCTCATGTTATCTAGTGGTCTGTTGTTTTAATATTACTCCTAGTTCAGTGCTCTAATTACCTCATGTTATCTAGTGGTCTGTTGTTTTAATATTACTCCTAGTTCAGTGCTCTAATTACCACATGTTATCTAGTGGTCTGTTGTTTTAATATTACTCCTAGTTCAGTGCTCTAATTACCTCATGTTATCTAGTGGTCTGTTGTTTTAATATTACTCCTAGTTCAGTGCTCTAATTACCTCATGTTATCTAGTGGTCTGTTGTTTTAATATTACTCCTAGTTCAGTGCTCTAATTACCTCATGTTATCTAGTGGTCTGTTGTTTTAATATTACTCCTAGTTCAGTGCTCTAATTACCTCATGTTATCTAGTGGTCTGTTGTTTTAATATTACTCCTAGTTCAGTGCTCTAATTACCTCATGTTATCTAGTGGTCTGTTGTTTTAATATTACTCCTAGTTCAGTGCTCTAATTACCTCATGTTTTCTAGTGGTCTGTTGTTTTAATATTACTCCTAGTTCAGTGCTCTAATTACCTCATGTTATCTAGTGGTCTGTTGTTTTAATATTACTCCTAGTTCACTGCTCTAATTACCTCATGTTATCTAGTGGTCTGTTGTTTTAATATTACTCCTAGTTCAGTGCTCTAATTACCTCATGTTATCTAGTGGTCTGTTGTTTTAATATTACTCCTAGTTCAGTGCTCTAATTACCTCATGTTATCTAGTGGTCTGTTGTTTTAATATTACTCCTAGTTCAGTGCTCTAATTACCTCATGTTATCTAGTGGTCTGTTGTTTTAATATTACTCCTAGTTCAGTGCTCTAATTACCTCATGTTATCTAGTGGTCTGTTGTTTTAATATTACTCCTAGTTCAGTGCTCTAATTACCTCATGTTATCTAGTGGTCTGTTGTTTTAATATTACTCCTAGTTCAGTGCTCTAATTACCTCATGTTATCTAGTGGTCTGTTGTTTTAATATTACTCCTAGTTCAGTGCTCTAATTACCTCATGTTATCTAGTGGTCTGTTGTTTTAATATTACTCCTAGTTCAGTGCTCTAATTACCTCATGTTATCTAGTGGTCTGTTGTTTTAATATTACTCCTAGTTCAGTGCTCTAATTACCTCATGTTATCTAGTTAGTTATCTAATTGGCTTGTTTTGATTTTGTTACCCTTGTTGTCATGCCTTCATCTTAATCCCTGCTTGGTCATTGTTAATTGTTTTTCTGTTGTACCCTTTGAATGGCTTCGATGTATCTCATATATATTGTCACTGTTATATATTGTTAATCATTTTACTTGATAACGTTACCTGCATGTGTTTCGAAACGTAGTATGTAATAAATTCAGAGGTAGTACATCCATATATTCTTAGTTCTTAATGTAGTAATCCTACCTCTATATGTCTTATAAAGAATAGAATTTTACTTGTCAAAATTTATTGAAGGACACTCATGATAAAATATCTACTGATCAGAGGAAGCAATAGATCTGATAGGACAGTAGAATATATAACTTGCCTTTTGTGTTTTAAATTGTAAATCTTGTGTTAAATTATCTTTGTTTGATATTTTGAATACATTATGATTATGGTATTAGCTTTAAGATGAGGTTATGAGTATATAGAATTTGTCATGCACATACTTAGTTGAAGATATCCTTTTAACATTGATTGGATAAGAAAGCTTATCTCGTAGTTCCTATGGGGTTTAACTATTGAAATTACAATTTGCATAGCTTTAGCATATCTAGTCACACGTTTAGAGTATAGAATGTGTGTTTTTATGTCTATGATAGGTCGAATATTAGTATTAATAATTTCATTCTAGTTTAGGTAGAGTTATAAGTGATATAGGTTGTATTATGATTAGAATTATATAATATGTCAGATTTAGGTATAGCCTATTAGCACAAGGAATCTTACAATCCGGCCTTATCCAGAATCAGGACTCAAGAGTTGACTTTATCATTTTATTTCTAGTTCGAGTGGAACTCACCCTTTAGAGGCCGCGGTGTTGTGAAGAATATAGGTATTATATGTACGATTTTTCCCCACTTTATCCTATGTTTTGTGAGTTAGGTCACATGATCAAAGGTTATGACCTAATCTTTGCCGGGAATTTACCCCGTGTACTTGTATTAAGGTTGTAAACGGCTGTTTCCTTCTTCGATTAAGTATTGTATTGTATTGTGTGGCTTGGCTTTATCAGGCGGGAAAAATACTTCTCTCACCAGTTAGTTTCGAGGATACCGAACTGCTCAGACGCCTGATATCACCAACCACAGCCTACCTATATGCTAAAGTAATAAACCATCTTTAAACATCGCAAGTACTTGAAATCATTTCAATAAAAGAACACAACGTGACGAAGTTCTACACTTGCCGAATTGGTGCCGTGACCAGGATTCTGAACGGGAATACAGAAAAGAAACAGATAGGATCTCACAGACAACAAATCCGGAAGGATTCCATACCGATGAGTACCTTTTACTTGTCAGAGCATTAAAATAGGTGAAGAATTTTTATCAAATCAGTTGAGCACACTCACAGACACAATATCGGCACAGGGAGTATCTAACATTATCACTCCTTTCGACGGTGAACCAGCCAAATTTAGGGACTGGATTAAGTCTATAGAGAAATATGCAGTCTATGCAAAAGTCGATACTGATAAAATGAAACTCATAGCGTTTCAAACATCGAAAGGGATAGTTTCTAATTTTATTCAAAGATACATAGAATCAAATCCGGAATCTGACTATTTAAGTCTTAAACAAGAACTATCAATAAGGTTTAGCGAGGTCATGGATCCGTCGCATGCTTTGGCACTTTTGCGGAAGGTAAAAAAAAAAATCCTCACGAAAACGTTCAATGTTTCGGAGAGAGACTGCTTCTTTTGGCAACAGAAGCACACACTGGACCTTCAACCACGGAATTCGAAAGACAATTGATAGGGTTTTTCGTGGATGGGTTAAAAGACAACTATCTCAAATTGAAAATCATGCGAGAAAATCCGAACACTTTGCAAGAAGCCGTCACATCAGCAATGACTGAACAAAATTTAAGGTAAAGGTTTCAGTTAAGAACAGGAAACAATGCCTCACCAAGTAGTTCGTCAAGCTATTCGGAACCCATGGAAGTCGACCACTTCCGTCAAATGAAATGTTTTAAAGTGCATCAGCACCAAAACGGGCTATATAGCACCTGAATACGATTAAAAACAAAAATCAAAACTAGAAAATCAATAAATTGAAATAAAAATTATCACACTTTAAGTCGGTGTAAGGCAAGGAAAAGGGGGAGACCGTCAGTGACAAAGCACCCTTAGCCGCCGCATCTGCCTGGTCATTCCCCCGTATGTCCATGTGACTGGGGAGCCAACAAAGAACAATGCCCTTTCTCGGCCCAGAGAGCTTGTGAATAGTTGTAATACCGACAGAGAATCAGAATAGATAATACATTTTTTTAATGAAGAGGACTGAAAGAACTGTAAAATGGGTTCTGCTGTGAAAATAGAGGCTGCTGATGGAAGATATACAGACAGGACTTCAGATGGCGTCACGGTAGCAGCTTTATTATTTCGCCCGCTTTGTGACTTTCTTTCGTTGAAATATTATTATCCAATCGCAATTTAGCTTGAATCTACTGATTGAAAATGATTGATGATAATTGGTCTAATCTGTCGGCTCGTTCTGAACCTTCGAGTCAAGGTTTGTTCGGAATTACTCGTATCTAGCTGGTCAAAAATGAATAATTCTGTAGATTATTGTCAAGATTTGGCTACCGAAATTTTGTGACCTCTTTTGCAACGTGTTTGTCTGTCTCCTTAAAAAAAAAACATCTATGAGCCAAAATGTTGAGCCAAGCTGCCCAGCTTCGTACATTCGTTCCAATAACTTGGTTAATTCACGATTGTCTCGTTTTACAGGGGTTTAGCTTGGGTTTTAATTCGTAGTCTTAATCATCCAGACTGAAAGTCTCTCCTTATGATTTTTGTCCGGTCTAACCAGACTGAAATTAAACACTGTACTCATAATACTAGTCCTAAGATGACAGCTTAACTAATTACTAACTTTTCCTTTCGTCAATTAATCTGCACCAATTCCAGCGTAAACACTGACCAAAAGATGTCGCTTCTTTTATCCAAATTTGACCAGGTTGTAAGAGGTCACGTGTATGGAAGACCATGACTATCTAAATTCATCATTATGTCCGCTGTTTTCAATTATGTTTGATTTTTCAACATTTGATATGAAATTTCGACATTTGTAGACTTCAATGAACATTTGTTTATTAATATCGACATTTGTACTCCCAAATGGACATTTGTACCGCGAAATCAGTAACTTGTCGAATTTAACAAATGTTGAAAAAC
>JAUJPP010000003.1:59235307-59252672 GCA_030562195.1 Nipponacmea schrenckii | reverse complement strand
ACAATGATCAAGATTCTATCCTTTGTTTTTTTTAAAAGTCATTGATTACTAATCAGCTTCAAATTTAGAGATAATTACCTAATAACTTAATCCCACCCGGTCTCAATTTAAATAATATATAACGATGTTCACTAATGTCAGCCATATTTGAACTCCATAAAATTCACTTGAAAATATGTATTTAAAAATGCAGAAACAAATTAATGCGAACCCGGATAGGTCGCATTTAATGCATTAATTTCTATCTCGCAATAATTTGTAGCCTTACAGTATATTCTAAAACAATTAAAATGTATGTTTTTAATTCATTCAACCAACTGGCTATCCATCCATCCATCCATTCATTCATTCATTCATCCATCTTTCCATCCATCCATCTATCTATCTATCCATCTATCTATCTATCTATCCATCTATCCATCCATCCATCTATCATCCATCTATCCATCCATCTATCCATCTATCCATCTATCCATCTTTCCATCCATCTATCTATCCATCCATCCATCTATCCTCCATCCATCCATTCATCCATCCATTATCCCTCCATCATCCCTCCCTCCCTCCCTCCATCTCCAAATTTTTTCAAATTTAACCCCAGGGCCTTATTCTTCAAAACTAAAATCAAGATTTTAAGAAATACAGCAATCTGATTGGAATCAGATGACTGGAACTCTTAAATCATCTGAAGTTAAATTTTCAAAAACAAGGCGCTTAGTTGCTGCCAATATTTAAAGACTAAAAATTTTTATTTTATTTTTTTTGCAGTAATGTGTCTGACAACATGCAGAAAGTCTGTATCTCAATATCTCCTGGAATTCCGCTACGAGGGGATATTCTCATCAAGTGCTACCATAAAAAAGTTCGGACGGGACAACGAGAAGTCATGTGGGGGTGTCAATTCCACACTTGTGCCATCTCTGACTATAATCTGGTTTTCTCCAAACAGGAATTAGATGATGCATTTAATGGTAAGTTGAGTTTTATTTAAAAAAACATCTCCATATTTTCACATCATATGAATAATAAATCGTGAAACTCTAAAATGATAGGAAGTCAAGTTTTTGAGAGTATGAATGTTCTTAAGGGAAATGATCAGATCTTAGAGCAAGGTGTTCTTCAATGACTTCAAACTTACACTCACACTGAAAATAGAATTTACATGATTGAATTGAAGAACTATAGAAGGAAAGAGGGAGTGAATAAATGAATGAGTTATTTTGTTTATCCATGTACAAATATGTTAAAGAGTATTTTGTGAATTTAATCTGATCAGTGGGAGTACATGTAGGAGTGTATGATGAATGAATAAATTATAGAATGAATGAATAAATAAGTGAATAAGTATTTTATACACGATTAGCTGAAAATAACATTCATTCTGTCCGTGAAAAATTGAAAGAATTCATCAAAAAAAAAGAATGAATGAGTCCTTGTTTATAGATGTTTGGTTGACATGACTTTGACCTGTGTTAGAATAATCTAAGATTTAAAAACAGGTTCCTATCTGTTATAGTGATATCTGTAATAGTGATATCTGTTATAGTCCTATCTGTTTGATATCTGTTATAGTTCCTATCTGTTAAAGTGATATTTGTTAAAGTGATATCTGTTATAGTGATATCTGTTAAAGTGATATCTGTTATAGTGATATCTGTTATAGTGATATCTGTTAAAGTGATATCTGTTTTAGTGATATCTGTTAAAGTGATATCTGTTATAGCGATATCTGTATAATGAATGTTTATGAATGTATGCAGGCATGAATATTACAGATATCAGGTATAAATAGTATATTTATATAGGTGTTATATTCTATTAACTTTACCTGTAATATTCAGATCACATTTTACACCTGGATGACCTTCTTGCAGGTGAAAAGGTTATAAATACACAGTGCATATCAACACATCTTACAAAACATACAAATATAACATTGTAGTACATTTTTTAATTTTCTACTTGCTGAAAAAAAAAGGGCCAAAATTTTATTGGTCAATTTGAGAATGTACATCTGAACTGTCTAAAACTAGAAGCAGAGGCAATCAGAAATTCTTGAAAAAGAATAATAAAAAAATCCTAATGGATATTTTTATTGACAATATTGACACCATTTCAAAAGTCTCTTTATTAAAACCAACTAGCAGCACCATAGAAATTGATTACTATAGAATTAGACAATCATGGAGGATGGATTGATCACTCCCTAATAATAATATTAACATACCTTATATATATAAGGGAATTGAAAGGTGATATCTTTTCCTTCAAGGTTTTTATTTTTATTTTCCTGGAACATCTTTGATTTTACTTATCTTATTATTTCTAGAATCAATCAAAAATCAAGATAGAAATGATGTTATTCAAAAAAGTTCATCACCAATGAATCAGTTCTCAAAACTTATTTTAGACACTACTGATTAAAAAATACTAAAAAAAATGTCCATAGTGATACAACTCAATATACACTTCCCTAGTGATACAACTCTATATACACTTCCCTAGTGATACAACTCAATATACACTTCCCTAGTGATACAACTCTATATACACTTCCCTAGTGATACAACTCTATATACACTTCCCTAGTGATAGAACTCTATATACACTTCCCTAGTGATAGAACTCTATATACACTTCCCTAGTGATACAGCTCTATATACACTTCCCTAGTGATACAGCTCTATGTACACTTCCCTAGTGATACAACTCAATATACACTTCCCTAGTGATACAACTCTATATACACCTCCCTATTGATACAACTCTATATACACTTCCCTAGTGATACAACTCTATATACACTTCCCTTGTGATAGAACTCAATATACACTTCCCTAGTGATAGAACTCTATATACACTTCCCTAGTGATAGAACTCTATATACACTTCCCTAGTGATACAACTCTATATACACTTCCCTAGTGATACAACTCTATATACACTTCCCTAGTGATACAACTCTATATACACTTCCCTAGTGATACAACTCTATATACACTTCCCTAGTGATACAACTCTATATACACTTCCCTAGTGATACAACTCTATATACACCTCCCTATTGATACAACTCTATATACACTTCCCTAGTGATACAACTCTATATACACCTCCCTATTGATACAACTCTATATACACTTCCCTAGTGATACAACTCTATATACACTTCCCTAGTCATACAACTCTATATACACTTCCCTAGTGATACAACTCTATTTACACTTCCCTAGTGATACAACTCTATATACACTCCCCTAGTGATACAACTCTATATACACTTCCCCAGTCATACAACTCTATATACACTTCCCTAGTGATACAACTCTATATACACTTCCCTAGTGATACAACTCTATATACACCTCCCTAGTGATACAACTCTATATACACTTCCCTAGTGATAGAACTCAATATACACTTCCCTAGTGATACAACTCTATATACACTTCCCTAGTGATACAACTCTATATACACTTCCCTAGTGATACAACTCTATATACACCTCCCTATTGATACAACTCTATATACACTTCCCTAGTGATACAACTTTATATACACTTCCCTAGTGATACAACTCAATATACACCTCCCTATTGAAACAACTCTATATACACTTCCCTAGTGATAGAACTCAATATACACTTCCCTAGTGATACAACTCTATATACACCTCCCTATTGATACAACTCTATATACACTTCCCTAGTGATACAACTCAATATACACTTCCCTAGTGATACAACTCAATATACACTTCCCTAGTGATACAACTCAATATACACTTCCCTAGTGATACAACTCTATATACACTTCCCTAGTGATACGACTCTATATACACTTCCCTAGTGATACAACTCAATATACACATACAACTCTATATACACTTCCCTAGTGATACAACTCAATATACACTTCCCTAGTGATACAACTCTATGTACACTTCCCTAGTGATACAACTCTATGTACACTTCCCTAGTGATACAACTCTATATACACTTCCCTAGTCATACAACTCTATATACACTTCCCTAGTCATACAACTCAATATACACTTCCCTAGTCATACAACTCTATATACACTTCCCTAGTGATACAACTCTATGTACACTTCCCTAGTGATACAACTCTATATACACTCCCTAATAATAATATTAACATACCTTATATATATCATCAAATAACTTCAATATACTGTAGTTAAAAAGATAATTATTTCCAGGTTTATGAATTAGTCATTAGTATTATTGAGGTTATTATGACTAATTGTAAACTGATATCCCACACCCTTCAATATTATAAACAGTAGTTTAATAATAATATAGCATTTGTAGAATAATAATGTATGTTGACAAATTCTTCTTTATATATATCTATATCTATTCCAAACTCTAACAAGTTTCCAAATTTTCTACCATCAGGGCCTTTTTTATTGCCAGTGATGGTCAAAACATTTGGAAACTTTGTTAGCATTTTTATTATACAATCAATCAAAGACTTTATTATATATATTGCTCATTGACTTTTAAGTTGAATGGAACCCTGGCTTTTGATAGCTCAGTTTGATTTTCTTCTACTCTATACTATTATATTTCAATTTGAGTCCATCTTCCTTACCCCATTTGGTGCAGAAAAGCAGGACAAAATAATTCTCAATTTCATTTCACTTGCTCCAAATGACTGTTAAAATCAAGCTTAATTTAAGTAGAATAACTGTGCAAAGTGAAGACAAGATAATGAAATATAAGAAATGATTTCTTTAAGACTTTAACTTATCATAATAATATTATTACTTCTCACTATTCTGAGATTCAGCCAAAATTCTTGTTGTTTTGATATTAATCAACTGTCTTTTGGTGTAGTTTATTTTAGAAACTTTTCTCCTGATTTATGTTATTGTATATGATTTAGAGCAGATACTGGACTGTATCTTATGAAATGAGTGGAGTTTTACATCCAACTCTTCCGCACTTAGTGGGCTAATGAAGACAGGCAACACCAAGTAGTGTGCAGTGAGGTTATTTTGTCAGGACAGCAGCATTAACCTACTCTCTATGCAATTCTACTGTTTACTGAGTAGAATTTGGTGCAAGAAAAATAAAAACTAAGAAATATTTTAATTAAAGTGTAATTTAAGATGGAGAAATAAAAAAGAATTATTTTCTGAAATATTTGAGATAAGAAAATTTGGCAAGAAAATGGAACAAGTTGTTGAATAGAAAATAAATTATTCTGTGTTCTGTCCTTCAAGATAGATCGGATAACATCTCTGTCTGATTTTATTTCTTCTCATCTTTCCTGAATATTTTAAAATTATCTTTAAATTCTAACATAGTTCATTCAGGTTCATAGTCGTTTTAAAGTCAAGTTAAACGTCAGTTATAAAACTGTTCTGATAGTCTTAAAATGAATTTATTTTGATGATAATGTTAAGTTTTGTTAACACAAGAAATTTTCATCCGAAATGTAAAGTTTTGTAAGTTTCTTTGTAGAAATGAACATAATTCCCATCCCTCAAAGAAAATCCATTGAATGATGTTTCAAACCTTGGCTGAAATTGCCCTTTGTTAAAACAATTTTCTAAATGATAGCAGGGACCATTGCTCATATTACCTTTCCAGTTTAAAAGTTTATAATAAATAATGTTTCAATGTGTTTTGTGTTGCATGTCTTCATTAGCTCATAAAGTGCAGAAGCGTAGGATGTAAATTCCATTTCATTCCTAGTAGTGTAAAAGTTGTAAGTTGACCTATGAACTGTAAAGGTAGGTTGATTAGTCACTAGGAATAATAATAGTATCAGGAATTACCATGCCAGTACTCTGTGAATCAGGCAAGCAATCTCTCTGTACCTTATAGTAATATAGAAATGATGTGCCTTTCAACTTGGTTTGGATTCCTGCCAGGTCTGAAACTTGATTCCTCCAAATTTCTTACAGTACCTTAACACCAGGTAGTTCTTTATTTCTAGAGAAAAATTCCCACTGAGTGAAATATGTATGAAAGTAACGAATATTACTGAAGTTTTTCACATCAAAATCATATATATATATAAAAAATCTTTAATTTGTGGAAACCAATAAACCATAAAGATATAAATATTATTATCTTTAAAGTTTTGAAATATAAAATTCAAGAATTTGGCCAATGAATTGAGACTGACTCAATGTGATTAAAACGTAAGATTTGACTGGGGTGAATTTTCTACGCAGAATTAAGATTGTATATTAGTGACTGGATATGATTCACACACAATATGGTGAAAATATGTCAAATACAATACTCAAGTTTCTTACAATTCGATCAATTTTTACAAAGAATGGGTCGCAAACAGAATTGTTATACCAGTTTTAAAATTTTACGAATCTTCAAATATCTAGTTCTGCATTATACTAATTGTAACAAACCGAAAAGAACAATTTTTTACAAAACATATATAAAACAGACACTGCATGTACATCGTTTAAAACCAAATGACTTACTCATTCATTTGAGATAGAAAGCATCTTGAAAATTGAAATTAACAGGTATAAAGTTAAAAACAGAACAGCCTGACAATTTTATAGATTTCACATTTTCACAACTGTTAGTTTGAGATTACTGATCTCTCCCAGAAGTGTTTCTGCTCATTAACCATCATTATAATAGTCATTTATTTCTACAATCCTATCAACTAGAAAGAACTGTATTACCTGTGAGATTTGTTTGCAATCTGGAGTCTGTGAGGTTAACTATTCTGAAAGTTTCTGACAGGTGTTGTAGAAAGGTAATAAGCTAGGATTTGAGTTGAAAGTTTGGTATTTTAAAAACAATTTATTATTAGAAAGGTATACAATCTTAAAGGTGTGCTGTTTAAGCAGAAATTTACAAAAAGCAATAATGACAAACACCAACAATACCTTATAATTATAAGTCTCTTTCGGTCTAAGGAAGTGGTACATTTTTTATGGAACCTCTTATAGGTGGCAATTCAGATGACAAAATGAGAGCCTGAGTACTACAATAGATTATGATGTAGAGTTATTAAAACAGAACGTGAAACCTGTGGTTATAGTACATTATAAATTATGTACATATGTTATTTAGGGTGATATACCTACCTAGGTAATATTACAGTTATACTAGTTGTTATTGTCATCCTTAACTTCTCTCACCGATTTTCTCAGATGTCCATTTTCTAGGTCTCATTTTACTCATAAAACATGTTATGATTGGCTAAGAGTATAAAGCTGTGTACAGGATGCTGATTTTCTTCCTTGAGATTAACAGATTACTGTCTAGATAAGGTTGTTATAAATGCTGTGTTCGTTATTTGCTGAATTGCTGTTGAAAAATATGATACATATGAAATTTTGCTCAGGAAATGAATTATAGGAAAATTGCTCTCACGATTTCATATAAGGTGAACTTTTGATAAAACATCAAACTAAGTAATTGGATTACAATATTTATAGATGTTAAATAGTGAAAAGAATAGATATATTTTGTTTATTGCCAGTATTATTAACAAGGCAGGTAAATTGGTTGTTATATTTTTTATCCAGTTTATAGGTGTAGTAAAGAGGCTTCCTGAACTATTTACCTATCGGGATACTGATACTGATTTGCCTTCTTCTGAAGAGGTGTATGGGGCTTAATGATTTTTTACTGTCATTTTGACTAAAACTACTAATGATAAATAAATAGCTTTTGTGATATTGAAATCTATTCAGAATTTCTATTACAGATAAACACACATCTGCTGGAAAATTGAAACGTTGCAAATAGATGCAAAACTTTTCTGTACCTCTTTACATTCCTTATAATAAGAGTATATAAGTGCTGCCCAGTGTCACAGGCTTCACCCTTATTATAGTTTTAGAAGTTTCAGATCGTGTATTGTTATTAAGTTTATCTATATTATTAATATTTAACCACCCTAGTAGATGTGTAGTTAGGTAAGTGAAGAATGTTGTTGTTTATGGGGTACGATGTAAATAATTATAAAGAGATTATGGTGATGAATGGAGGTTATTAAAAGATTTACTATTTTTCTTATTTGATGAATTAGGTTGTCCAGCCTTTAGGCTCCCCTTCTTTAGATTGTCCAGCCTTTAGGCCCCCCTTCTTTAGGCTTACCATCCTTTAGGCTTACCATCCTTTAGGCTCTCTGTCCTTTAGGCTCACAGTCCTTTAGGTTCTCTGTCCTTTAGGCTCACAGTCCTTTAGGTTCTCCGTCCTTTAGGTTCTCAATCCTTTACGTTCTCAATCCCTTTAGGTTCTCTGTCCTTTAGGCTCACAGTCCTTTAGGTTCTCCGTCCTTTAGGTTCTCCATCCTTTACGTTCTCAATCCCTTTAGGTTCTCTGTCCTTTAGGCTCACAGTCCTTTAGGTTCTCCGTCCTTTAGGTTCTCCATCCTTTACGTTCTCAATCCCTTTAGGTTCTCCATCCTTTAGGTTCTCAATCCCTTTAGGCTCTCTATCCTTTAGGCTCACAGTCTTTTAGGTTCTCCATCCTTTAGGTTCTCCATCCTTTAGGCTTGTTTCTCAAGAAAAGCAAGAAATAGTTTAGAATTGAAAAGCATTTGTTATATCCAATTGAAGAGTAGTATCAGGTATTCTGTAAGAATGAAAAATGCTCTGCCATTCAATGAGAACAATCGTTTTATGTTTTATCCATAAACAACAGGACAACATTGTGCAGGTGTTTTTTTGTTTTGTTTTATACCCTCAGGGCTCTTTATGACATAAACCTACGGTATATAAAAACATATTCTGTCCAATTTCTTAATAGATGGTCTGATATTGTATTTCATTGGTATTTTATCAAAGATAAGACTATCAGGAACCGTTATTCAAATCTAGTGCCAAACCAAATTGGAGATAACGTTACATATGTACACCTTACTTTATCTTGCTACTTTAAACACAATCTAGATAACACCACATTTAGCTGGAACTGAAGAAAGATGGCTATTGGATTAGAAAATTTAGAATTCTTGGTCATTTTATTACTTAAATTCAGATGTTGAATCATTTATTTAATCTCCTATAGATTGCATCACAGTGGAGTTTTACATCCTTATCTTCTTCCCCTTATGGGCTAATGAAGACAGTAGAAAAATATTGTTTTTGAAACAGTCTTTAAAATACAAAACAATTCCATAGTATACTGCTCTAAGGTTTTCAATTTTATACAAAGTTTCAACAGATTACATTTTCTATAAAACATGTAGTGAAGTGAATAATATACTGTAAAATTCGGCCAAATGATAGCAGGAAGTGCTTATTTAAATAAAGATATTAAAATACATCCTCTGTAGTAGTCTTTATTGCATATTTTCAGTCAATATTGGACCACAGCAAATAATGTAAGAAATCGGAGCATAATATTGTCATAAATACAAAATATAAAACATTAGAGCCATATAAAGATATCTATGAGTAAGTTGATATATGGCTCTGTAGTAATTGTAGAGAGCAGCAGGGATCATTGCAGTTGGTTTATATATTCTAGTTTAAATGTCAAGCTAACATTTGTCTAAAACTATGTTAGATATAGACAGAAATTACATCTTCATACCCCACATAATCATAATTAATCTGTCAAATTTAATTATATTATTAGAAATTATTCTATAGAAGTTATTTAGAATGGTGACCTTCTATAATTTAACATACAGTAATATCAGAGGCGTTGGTTTGTTTATTAACAATTGTTAGCTTATAAGAATGATGATAGGCCTGTAGTTCAATATCGAAAATATAAAAACTAAAATATACTATAGGCTACATTCTGAAATGAACTATTTAGTAAATTTCATATTATAGAAGGGCTAATGTCTTTTTTTGGAAGGGGGAGAGATAGGGTATTGGGTAGTTGAGGGGTGGGGTGGGTTCGATCAAGTGTGCCATGGACTAAATGATTACTCTAGTTTTCATTTCGCCTATAGGCTGTCACAAGTCTCTTCGTGTACACATGGGGGTATTTTCTTGTAATCGTGTGTAATAATCCTTAACAATAAGAGCGACATTTGTTGCAGTGTGGTTGTATGTGACTAAAAATGGGATGATTTGGTTATCATGCTGAATATTCAACCCATTAGGATATACTGTGCCAAGTTGGTCCATCCAATAACTCTCGCGTTGTAATTTTCGGTGCTAAGGCTTGATGTTCGGAAAAGTTGGTACAGATTCAATAGGTATAATCAATAGGTCATCAATGGAGTGCTCGGGAAGATTAAAGTGGTTCGCAATAGGTCTATCTTTGCCATGTACGATGTCACAGCGATGTCCATTTAAACGGGTCCGCAACGCATTTTTAGTTCGCCAACATATTGGATATTGCATTTTTTACAAGAAATTAGGTATATCAAATTATGGTCACCGCAAGAAAGTAGGTCGTTCATTAGGAAGGTTTTGCCTATTTTGAAAAAGGTGGGAAATACGTATATGCTTGCAGGTTCCAAACGCAGAACCTCCACACAGTATTGCACTAAAGCCATTAAAAGGAGGAGGGGGTCATTTTTCTTCTGAAGATGGAAAAGAGTGTCGATATCACATGCACTGAAATGTTCAGAAATGTTCAATATCTGTGTAATGATAATGTAAACAGTCGCATATGGAAAATACTTTTAAAAATTGTTCTTCTAAATAATTTATGATGATGTAAACAGTCTCTAATGAAAAATATTTTTAAAATTGTTCTTCTAAATAATTTATGATGATGTAAACAGTCTCTAATGAAAAATATTTTTAAAAATTGTTCTTCTAAATAATTTATGATGATGTAAACAGTCTCTAATGAAAAATATTTAAAAATTGTTCTTCTAAATAATTTATGATGATGTAAACAGTCTCTAATGAAAAATATTTTTAAAAATTGTTCTTCTAAATAATTTATGATGATGTAAACAGTCTCTAATGAAAAATATTTTTAAAAATTGTTCTTCTAAATAATTTATGATGATGTAAACAGTCTCTAATGAAAAATATTTTTAAAATTGTTCTTCTAAATAATTTATGATGATGTAAACAGTCTCTAATGAAAAATATTTTTAAAAATTGTTCTTAGTTTGTGTTTATCATTTTACAAGTAAACATGGTTTAAAACTTTAATTGATTCACTATGGATCAATTCTTTGTAAGATATTGTTTTCTTTTCTTCATTCCTACACTTTGTAAAGTCTAAAACTTGGCATTATAAACTCAACATTCAGAGATTTAAGTGATTTTTTGACCTTGATGGAAGTACAACAATACTTAAAAATATGTTTTTAATCAGGTAAAAAAACCTTGTTTGGAATATCGTGCATCATTTGTTTTTAATTTACCATTTGTTGATGTTATTAGGTGTCTTTTAACCAGCTCTTTTATCTACTAGGAACTTGAAATGGAGGTACAAAAAAACCTATATTTCTACCTATTTTTATCTGAACTGTAAATTAAACATAAAGAATACAGTGATGATACTGCCTTTCTGCGGAGTATATTCCTGTGAATGGCCATTTTGGCATCTGCAGGGAATATTAACACCAGGTGGCAGAAGCATGATAGAGAGTAATATAGAATCAGAGTAATAGTATATACCTTATATTTAGTGTAACTTAAAGTGGTGTATGAAGATTTAATAAATATTTATGTAAATTATTTGAAAATATGGCAAAAGAAGGAAATAAGGAAATATTCCAAAAATGACAAAATGTTTGTTACGATGTCTTATGTGTTATATTCCCAACAATTCTGACAATCCCTCTTTAATTTTGTTCCAAAAAATAATCTGCATCTCATGAAAAGATCAGTTTTAAGCAATTGCTGCTACTGGATTTATGCAATTTTAATATTATGTCCATAAACTTTGTGGTTATGTTGCTTTAATGGGGTTCCCTACAACTAAAGCATCGTACCTTATAAATCTGGGTTAGCATATACACAAATCTTTTCTATACCTCACTTTACTTCTCTCCCTGCCAGCCTGCCAGCCTGGCGTACTGGTTAATCATTTGGTCTGCATTAGTTGGCCGCCTGCCATTTAGACCTTGGTATACATTGTTGAAATAGCTATTATTAGATCTATGGGAAGGTACAGGGGTTGTGATATACTTAGCTCTAGGAAGAAGGCGACTCTACCATCATTTGAGGCAATCAGCTACTAGCAACCACTTGCCACAGTGTTCCAAGGGGATAAAGGTGTTTTCTGGCTATATTCTTGTGGATTTTTAGCAGAATTTTCGTGATTTCGAGAGTAAGTATTTATGTGAAGGAATCTTTCAGTGTCTAAAGAACGTTGATGTGTTTTTTAAGAGAATTTTGTGTAGAATTTAGCAGCCATTTTTTCTGTGATCTATTTATAGAAAGGTGATGTTTTTCTAATGGATTCCATTTTTGTGCAACTATTAAGCTGAGTTATAATTGGATGAAGAAGTTTCGTTAATGCCTGGATGGAGTTTATATGGAACAGTTTTTTGAACTTGTAAAAATAGTGGCACTTGAAATAGTGGAACGCAATATGACATTTGACAAAGTCAGGATTTTAATTAAGTTTAATTGATTAATTGGAGTATACAGGATTCTTAGTATTTAAATACCATTATAAACTCAATCACTTGTCCATTAATGCTGTATAAATTAAAAATCCTACAATTAAACTCTGTTATTACGAAGAATTTTAAAACTAGTAAGATAGCGGGTATTCTTAATATCAATATATGGCCCAAATATTAAGGGTTGCTGATTTATCTCTATTGCTTGGATTGTGCCATGGGTCAGTCTATATACTTACATATAGTTTTAAAAGGAATATGAAAAAAAATCCATTCTATATAAATCATTTAACTACCGACATGTTTCAATCAAATTTTCTAAGCAGATTACATCGAAACCTACTTAAATATATATATATCAACATTTTTGGACAAGATGTAAGATTTTAAGATCTTTGCATCCCTTCAAAAACCCTGGAATTATATTGCTTTTACTGTACATCATTGTCTTGGTGTCTTTAAAGTAACAAATCATAAAAATACGTAATGAAAATAATAATCCTTGTATATCAAATTTTTTAAATGGATTGATGTTAAAAGCATTACTTGTACATCTTATCTTCAGATTGAAGTGTAAAAAGATGTAAAACAGAACAGGATGTTCAGATTTTAAAAAAAAACCAGAACAGGATGTTTCTATCTAGTTCTATCTAACCAGTAAAGACTTACTGTTTATCAATGATAGAACTTACAGATAGTAATTAATTTTAGAATTTTTTAAATCAAAGATCAAGGGTCCTTTAAGTTAGAAGATAATATTTTTGAATATCTTGTTAGCATTTGTTAAGACATTTGAAATATCAGTGCAGTTTTCTGTCCTCACTTTTCAATTCCTGATTTTTTAGGGACATATTTGGACATTGTTTTGGGACATATTTGGATATTGTTTTAAAATCTCTTGAAAAGTAATTTTTGGATTATCCAGAAAATAGGATTGAACCAATATGATATTCCTAACAGAAGCAGAAATCCAACAGCCACACAGTCACCACAAACATTAACAGCTAGTTTGGATAAAATTGAGATTTTAATTCTGTATTTAATATACATTCTTATATTTATAGTGAAAACAGTAGTAAAAATTCTCAACAAAGGTCAAAGTTGAACAGAAATAATTCAGGTTATTTTTACATGTGTTTTGTGTTGTTATTTTCTGTAAAAGAGACATACACTGTTGGTAGAAATACCTCTGAATCTGTACAGTAGGAATCTGTGTGATGATTTTACACAATTTTAGCTTGGGTTTGGTCTGAAACTAAGGTTAAAAAGTTGAATAATTTGTGTAATATCTTGGATCTTGAACCTTTAAATGGTGGTAAGGTTGTACGAATGATTAAACATTGGTCCATCAAAGTGGTCGATGAAGTATCTCATGTAAATTGTGTGGCATAGTCTGGGGATGAGATCATTAGTATTTCAAAATTGTGTTCTGTTGATTTGAGAAAACCTGTTTCAGTTAAGCTCTGCATTTCATTAACAATCTCATCCTGTTTTGACTATAATTTGATTTTGGTATTTTTATATGATATGAATCGGTTAAGTCTGATATATATTGTAGGCCTATAAACTACATCCTTATTGTTTCTCTTAGAACAGCATTCTGATATCAGAAAAAATAAGGATATAGGCCTACATGGTTTTAAGTTGTTTGTTACATTCTAGAAGTCAGAGTTCACATATTTTGAAAATTGTTTACCAGTTTTATTACCTGAGGATGCTTTAATTGGTTTCTTAATGCAGGAATGAGTCAGTTTAGTGTTTGTGAATCAGAGATGTGGCGGCCATATTGGTTGCTAGTGTAAGTTCAGATATTCTAGAAGTTCTGAGTTCATCATCAAAGGTAAATAGTTTAACACCAGTGCTGCCAATTAACTTGAGAATTCCAATGTACAGTGGTAGTCAAGTCATTAACCATACATCAGGATTGAATCTAAATACTGAGTCACTAAAGTAAACATAATTTACATGGATTATAACTGAAGTTATTTGGATCTAGTATTGATGGTATGGATTTCCTCTCAAATCCATGTATCCACCCTCTAGAATATAACCCAGAGTAAGATGATGTCTGGTGTTTCTATACACAGACAATAGTAGGTCTACGACAGAGGACCACTCTAGAATATAACCCAGAGTTAGGTGATGTCTGGTGTTTCTATACACAGACAATAGTAGGTCTACGACAGAGGACCACTCTAGAATATAACCCAGAGTTAGGTGATGTCTGGTGTTTCTAACACAGACCATAGTAGGTCTACGACAGAGGACCACTCTAGAATATAACCCAAAGTTAGGTGATGTCTGTGTTTCTATACACAGACAATAGTAGCTCTACGACAGAGGACCGCTCTAGAATATAACCCAGCGTTAGGTGATGTCTGGTGTTTCTATAAACAGACAATAGTAGGTCTACGACAGAGGACCACTCTAGAATATAACCCAGAGTTAGGTGATGTCTGGTGTTTCTATACACAGACAATAGTAGGTCTACGACAGAGGACCACTCTAGAATATAACCCAGAGTTAGGTGATGTCTGGTGTTTCTATACACAGACAATAGTAGCTCTATGACAGAGGACCACTCTAGAATATAACCCAGAGTTAGGTGATGTCTGGTGTTTCTATACACAGACAATAGTAGGTCTACGACAGAGGACCACTCTAGAATATAACCCAGAGTTAGGTGATGTCTGGTGTTTCTATACACAGACAATAGTAGGTCTACGACAGAGGACCACTCTAGAATATAACCCAGAGTTAGGTGATGTCTGGTGTTTCTAACACAGACCATAGTAGGTCTACGACAGAGGACCACTCTAGAATATAACCCAGAGTTAGGTGATGTCTGGTGTTTCTAACACAGACCATAGTAGGTCTACGACAGAGGACCACTCTAGAATATAACCCTGAGTTAGGTGATGTCTGGTGTACAGATGACAGTACCAAGAGGACCACTCTAGAATATAACCCAGAGTTAGATGATGTCTAGTGTACAGATGACAGTACAATAGTAGCTCTACGACAGAGGACCACTCTAGAATATAACCCAAAGTTAGGTGATGTCTGGTGTACAGATGACAGTACAATAGTAGGTCTACGACAGAGGACCGCTCTAGAATATAACCCAGAGTTAGATGATGTCTGGTGTACAGATGACAGTACAATAGTAGGTCTACGACAGAGGACCACTCTAGAATATAACCCAGAGTAAGATGATGTCTGGTGTTTCTATACACAGACAATAGTAGGTCTACGACAGAGGACCGCTCTAGAATATAACCCAGAGTTAGATGATGTCTAGTGTTTCAAACACAGACAATAGTAGGTCTACGACAGAGGACCACTCTAGAATATAACCCTGAGTTAGGTGATGTCTGGTGTTTCTATACACAGACAATAGTAGGTCTACGACAGAGGACCACTCTAGAATATAACCCAGAGTTAGGTGATGTCTGGTGTTTCTATACACAGACAATAGTAGGTCTACGACAGAGGACCACTCTAGAATATAACCCAGAGTTAGGTGATGTCTGGTGTTTCTATACACAGACAATAGTAGGTCTACGACAGAGGACCACTCTAGAATATAACCCAGAGTTAGGTGATGTCTGGTGTTTCAAACACAGACAATAGTAGGTCTACGACAGAGGACCGCTCTAGAATATAACCCAGAGTTAGGTGATGTCTGGTGTTTCTATACACAGACAATAGTAGGTCTACGACAGAGGACCACTCTAGAATATAACCCAGAGTTAGGTGATGTCTGGTGTACAGATGACAGTACAATAGTGATCCATCCTCTGGTATAACCTCTAGCAAATCAATTTTACACATAATCAAAAGAGTCAGACTTATTTTTGGGCGCTGATTAAGTGATGATTCTTTTAAATAGTATTTAGAGGTATCAGACTATCCTATAGTTCTGGTATTTCACGTGGAATTTAGATGAGTTGGTTATTTAAGATAATGACAGGTGTTGTATAGTACTTCTAGAATCTTTCATGTTGGAGTTTAGACTGTTAGTATCACTTAAATCTGTTCAAGCAAAATAACCTTAAAGGGATAATAGGTCTTAGAACGAACATAAAATTTTAAACTTGGCCAATAGAAGCTCTATTCATCAGTGAATATACCTGCTGCCATAACTAACATACATAAAATAAATAATTACCAAAAAAGCAAGTAATTACTCATAAATATGCATTTGATTACTGAAAAACACTTAATAAGTTTTCCAGATTTTAAGGGATTCTGTTATTGTATGACACCAGGTAAGTTCACTGATGAATATATTCTCATATTGACCATTCTTGAGAACTTATATTTTATGTCCATTCTAAGATGCAGTTTCCCTTTAAAGCATTTGATCCCTCTATTTGGAGTGAATCACATGATGCAGGTAGTCCATTTGTTACTCACTGTTGCCAGTTGGCTGAACAGATTCTGTACTCTGATTTTACTATCATACAGAAATGGTTTAGGTTGAATTAGAATTAACAATCTCATACAAGGATCTAGCAGCATCTTTTCTAATCTAAGCCAGCATAATTACATCTATTGAATCATCTGATCCAATCAATCTCTGGGTTATTGACCTCGGCATCTGTTAGTAGAATGGAATTTTAACATCAGGTGTGGAGTTCTGACTGACAGTATCCTATAGTTATTCCACTCTAAATCTCAAGCTTAACTGTTCTTAACATTCTAGGTTTATATTGGTAATAGCAACATTTGGAAAAATGAAAATTTTTATTTGAACATAATAATTAAGCCACTTGCGAGTTTCAATTAAGCACCTCTTTCAGAGAGGTTGTTTAGTCTGTTCACATCCAAACCTACATAATAA
>JAUJPP010000003.1:59199140-59234807 GCA_030562195.1 Nipponacmea schrenckii | reverse complement strand
TTTTTTCAGATTCTTAAAGTGCTTTTTGTCTTCTTTCCATCGATGTATAACAAAAGTTTATAAAATGGAAATTGAATTTTTTTGATTTTTGAAAATTTAGGTACATTTTGCCGTGTTTACGTTTCTTAGAAATGTATGTGTGTATATCTCGTGATCTATTTGATGTACAAGCTTCAAATTTGTAACGTGAATATACATTTTGAAAGTGATTACATTCATATAAAAAAAATGAGATGGGCGTGGCACATCCGGGTAAAATTTCATTTTTACCATTTATATAGGTCAGCGAATTACGGCTGTAGGAAATAACGTTTTAAAAAAAAGTACCTTGCACACAGATACCTCATTGCTTTGACCAGTGGATCCCGAAAAATCAGATGCTTCGGCCTGTTTGTTGCAATTTGCAACACTAGCAAAAAGTATCAGTTATTTTTCGAGTTGTGGGGCTTCTTTCCCGTGACCTTGACCTTTGGTGACCTTGAGCTTTACAAGGTCATATGTCACGGACTTTGGCTTTTAGTTGACCAATTGATATTTTACCCTCGACGTCTACTTCCGGTTTTATATCTGCCCGAAAACAGCAAAATATACAACTTTGGACTGCTCTAGAGCGTGACCTAATTAATTTAGAGGGTTATTTTTTTCAGATTCTTAAGGCGCTTTTTGTCCACTTTCCAACGATATATAACAAAGGTTTATAAAATGGAAATTGAATTTTTTGATTTTTGAAAATTCAAGTACACTTTGTCGTGTTTACGTTTTTTGGAAATGTATGTGTGTATATCTCGTGATCTATTAGATGTACAACCTTCAAATTTGTAACGTGAATATACATTTTGAATGTGATTAGATTAACATAAAAAAATGAGAAGGGCGTGGCACATCCGGGTAAAATTCCGATTTACCATTTATATGGGTCAGCGAATTACGGCTGCAGTAAATAGCGTTTTTTAAAAAAAAAGTACTTTGCACACAGATACCTCATTGCTTTGGCCACTTCATTCCAGAAAATCAGATAAGTCGTCCTGCCTGTTGCAATTTTCGACAATAGGAAACCGGTTGATTTTTTTCTAATTTTGAAAGCTTATTTCTCGTCACCTTGACCCTTGGTGACCTTGAACTTTAGTAGGTCAAAGGTCATTGACCGTGTCTATCATTTAATACTTTGACATTTTAACCTCCGACGTCCACTTCCGGTTTTATAGCTGCCTAAATACAGCAAAATTCACAACTTTGGACTGCTTTAAAGCGTGACCTAATTAATTTAGAGGTTTATTATTTTCAGATTCTTAAGGCGCTTTTTGTCCACTTTCCAGCAATGTATAACAAAAGTTTTTAAAATGAAAATTTAATTTTTGCACTTTAAAGTTAAAGTACATTTTGCCTTTTTGAAATGTATTTGTGCATATCTCGTGATCTTTTAAATGTACAAGCTTCAAATTTGTACCGTGAATATATATTTTCTATGTTATTAGATTTACGCAAAAAAAAAAAATGAGATGGGCGTGGCACGTCCGGGTCAGCGAATTACGTCAGTAGGAAATAACGTTTTAACAAAAAATTCTTTGCACACATATACCTCGTTGCTTTGGCCATATGCTCCCAGAAAATCAGATGTTTTGGCCTGTCTGTTTCAATTTTGCAACGTTAGCAAAGTCCCACTCTGTGCCACGTGTGGCTCTAGTTGTGGGACTTTGCTACCGCAAAGTCCCAGTTTGTTTTCGAAATGTCTCTTTTTTTGCGTGGCAAATAAAATTTGTCACGCTTTGTTTTCGTTCGGATTATTTTTTTTTTTTTTTTTTTTTTTTTTTTTTTGGGAAGCTCGCTAGCCCAAACGGAAAAAGATAGACTATTTCTGTTTTCACCAATGGTTATTATATGGGCTGGAATCAAAAATGAATATCTAACATGAAATTTTCGCTAACCCGAAAGTGGCTAATTGCATAATATGCAAATAAGATTTCAAGCTAGCTCGGGCCCTAATAGTCGCATCGGTCTGAAATTTACAGGATATAGATAGATAGGCAGCGCAATTAAAACTACATCATCAAAATTTTTTGATCACTTCCGGTTTGGGCGTGGGGACTTCCGGTTTTTTCGTCTCATGTCGGGCGACCCTGCTTCCCATGTAATTCATGATTCTAAACAAAAACAGTATATTTTAGCTATACTAAATGATTTTAATCCCCTGAGATGAAGAAAAATTAAATTGAATGTTGCGCATGCGCAGTTTTCAAAAATGGTAAATTTTCTTAAAAATTTAATAAGTCCGCCAATTATTAACCGATTTTTATGATTTTGGTGTCTATCGAAACCTTGATACTTTATCTAAAAAATGTTGGGAACAGAATTTTGATTTTCGAATTTGAATTTTTTTATTGCCCGTTCGAATTTTTCGAAAATTTAAAACTCTATATCTCGTGACCTTGACCTTCAATGACCTTGACATTTGAGATGTAGAATGTCCTTGACCTCAGCTGTCTATAGATGTGCTGATATTGCATGACAAATATTAACTTCCGGTTTTATAGCCCACCGAAATCTGACTATTTTGCAATTTTGGACGGTTATGTTACACTTACGGGCTCTAATGTTCGGATCGATCTGAAATTTACAGGATATAGATAGATACGCAACACAATTAAAAATATATCATCAAAATTTTTTGATCACTTCCGGTTTGGGCGTGGGGACCTCCGGTTTTTTATCTCATTTCAGGCGACCCTACATCCCGTGCAATTCAAGAATGTAAGCAAAAATAGTATATATTAGCTATACAAAATAATTTGCATCCCTCGAGAAGAAAAACATTCTAATTGCTAGTTGCGCATGCGCCATTTTTCCGAGAATGGCAAATTTTCTTTAAAATTTAATTAGTCCGTCATTTATTATCCGATTTGTATGATTTTGGTATCTATCAAAACCTTGCTCCCTTATCTAAAGGATGTTTGAAACAGAATTTTGATTTTCGAACTTACATTTATTTTATGCCCGTTTGAATTTTTTGAAAATTTGAAATTCTATATCTTGTGACCTTCACCTTCAATGACCTTGAAATTTTCCATATAGAATGGCCTTGACCTCATCAATGTGGTATACATCATTGGACTCCAAATGATATGCGACATGGTCGTTTTACCATGAAAATTCAAGCATTAATTTTAGATAAATTAACAAAATAAATACCAATTTTGGGTTTTTTATTTCATAAAATCTGTTTCAAATTGATCAGTCAGGGTGTTAAAGCCTGTTATATAACATGTCAATAAAACTGGTGGTTTAAATTTTCACACCTACTTGTCAAATCACTGAGCTGGGAAACAAATTAATCTGATTATGTAATTTCTTACACCCGAATTTTTTTTTTTTTTTTTTTTGGCAAAATATTTCCATTCAAATTCAAAACATACATCAAGTTAAAGAAGTAGATTCGCTTGTCATTAATCAGTTCGAATTTTGTTCGTATCTTGATGATTTTATAAAAAAAATGTCAAATACAGTCATGTGAAATAGCAGACATAGAAGTCTTATAAAACACAGATGAACTATTGACCACATTAGTCACGGTTCAACGCACACAGGTGGCCAAAGAGTAAATTAATCTAATGATATAATCTGATAACCCTAATAAAATTTATTTATTTTTTGTAAAATTTTTGCATACAAATTCAAAAAATATCTCTTTATAAAGCTGGGAATTAGCAAATTATCACATAGTTTGAATTTTCTCTCTATGTTAATTACAACCAAAATTACAAAATAATGTTTAAAGGGGACCAGGCTCGATTTTTATGGGTCGTTTTGGGCCTTTGTTTCATTTGAACAGTCCTCAGAAATACTCAAGCTCTAAGAAAATCGCAAAATACCTTGAAATATACCTCAAACAAAAGATTTCACTTTTCATTTTTTTTCCGTGCTGTACGCGGCTGGTCTCCAGTCAGTCTGAAAATTTTGTGTCCTGTTGACAAAGTCTACAATTGAAAATACGGTATGCGCATGCCCAAACGGAAGTGGACTTGCATCTAGATTAATGTTATGGTAAACAAATGTAAATTTCGAGCTAAATGGCAGCAAACGTTAGTTTAAAAAATTCATACAGGGTCTGAAACGATTATTCGGCGTAGGGGTAAAGGACTTGTACTACCATACGATCTTTTAAGGGCTATATAAACTTTGTAATACGCCGGTGACCATGCTCAATCTTGATCGAGAAATGAGCATAAATTCATAAACTTTCTGATTAGGCCTAATGATCGGATTAGCTGATTTGCTTTGAAGTGGCTTCCTGTTCTTTATTAGGATTAACCTATTACTCATACTAGGTAAGTTATAACAAGGTACCGGTACTTTGATTTTATTATGTTGTTGTAACACAGACGTCAATTGAGTTCTTAGAGTAGGTAATTTTAGTGAGTTAATTTATTCTGTTGTTATATCTTGGTAAATCTAAAATGGTTTCAATTTAATGATATAAAGCCTGTCCGAAAGACCACAATCATTCACTCATCTTAGTAGTACTGAATTAAAATGTCTCAAGTCAGTGGTGAAAAGTGTATTGAATGTGGCAAAACAGTGAGAGCTAATGCCCATGCTGTATCCTGTGATAATTGTGATCAATGGACTCATAGAGTATGTGGGACAGGTTAGTTAAACAGATTGTCTGAATTGGGCTGCTTTTTTTTAATCATATGTTTTAATTTATGTCCAAAATGTAAGCAAAATTTTAGTCATGTTTGTAAACTTATTACAATATTATTTTCTTTTATTTCCAGGTTTTACCATTGCCACCTACAGAAAAGCAGTGGTCAGTGGTACAGCTTCTTATTTGTGTAGAAAATGCAGGCCTGGTACAAGTAAACCAGCATTAGCCCAAGTGGATTCATCCAGTTCCGAAACTGACGTGGCTCCAAGACAGAAGAAGTTAAGCAGTAAGGGGAAAGCCCCTAAAAGACGCAAATTAACCTTACCAGTAGAGGAGACTACGCATGCGAGAGTGACTCGCTTGCGTAAGGAGAGGGTTGATGGATTGAAGGTAAGCTTTTGTTTAAAAAAATAATACCATGTTCTTTAATCATAATTACAAAACAAACATTTAATTTGAGTACAGGTTGAATACTGCATGATTTTCTTTCACATAATGTTACAAGTCGTAGCTACAAAAGAAAATTACAATTATCAAGCTTATATGAGCTTAACATGGTAATGTGCGCTACTAACAATAAAGAATTCAAATTATTATAACATAACATTATAATGTAAAAATATATCTCTTCATTTCAGCAAATGATCAGCCACCTATCAGAGGAAAAAAGTAGAGAGCTCCTTCTGGCAGCTGCTGAAAAGATGCCAGGCTTAATCTTTGACATAGCCGAAGGGGCATCCTCAGGCCCATCGGAACCTAACCCTAACCCGAAGCCTCCCCAACAGCCAGACTGGTGTAGATGCACGAACTGCAGAGAGATGCCAACAGACGAGGAGAAGTTGTGTTGTGGTATGACACCAGAATTTTGCTTATCACGTAGACCGGTAAGATCATTTATTGACAAATATTTTATAATGGACATAATGGGGGGTGGGGGCAAATGCATAGTTTGTAAAATAATCCCTGTATGAATTGTTATGAATGTTAAATTCTCAAATATACAATATCTTCAAGATGTAATACTTTTAAAAATACCAATGAAAAGTTTTCAAATTTGATATTTCAGGAATTTGACCAGTATTGCTTGGAACCAGGGGTTTTGATGATAGCCAACAACATAAGGAATGACGTTTTTGTAAGGGAAGGCCAGGAAATTAACAAGGAGTACAGGCATGCTGCTTACAGACAGTATATATATTGGCGATATGGTAGGCTGGGGGAAGGCAACAGGCGAGTGGTCCACAGTTGTGTAGTGTGGAGAATTAGGGATACATACCCGTCAAATCATGGACAATATACTGGGTTCAAGCCAACCTCGCCTTGTATGAATAAGAACTCTCGTGTATTTCACAGACTGTTAATTTTTTTTCAATCTTGTAAATGCATCAGGCACAACAATAACGTCTATTTCTTTCCTTATTTCAGAGTGCTACTCATGTTTAGCTATATACGGTATATTGTTAGTCCTGTTGAGTTGCTATTTCTCTAAAACTTAGATCTTGCATAAGTTTAGAATTTGCTTATGTGTCCCTCAATTAACTGATGTAAGGGTGGAGCAGGGATTGGTGCTATCGATCTCTGAATTCTTCTTGGATCTGATTCACTCATAGGAATGGCACTGCTTATTTTTGTATCTGACTTCGCGTGTAATAAAAATATATCTTTGAGCAAGTGGTATGTAGGGATAAGTTTTTCTTGCTGCCAAAGGGGTGGCACACCAGGTACCGGATCTTTTACTAAATTTTTTTCTATACCTGAAAATAAACATTGCATAACAAGTTAAATTAAATGAATAAAATGTTGTGAATAATTAAAATAAATGAATAAAATGTTATGAATAATTAAAATAAATGAATAAAATGTTATGAATAATTAAAATAAAGGAATAAAATGTTGTTTCTACATTTTTTTTAACTATATTGAAAGAACACAAAAAAAATTACTTTATATGGCCGTCTTTATCTTTTAATTCACCTCTGTTTTTATGTGAATTGAAGTCCATTGCAGCCAGGAGACATCGGGCGTGATATACAGGTGGACTGAAAAAAACGGAATAACAATTTTATAACATGGTGATAAAAATAAACCTTTGGACATGTACAATTTTACAATTTTTGGCAGAGAGACTGCTACAAATTGAAACTTCCACCATGACAGGCGCTAGGTATTCACTTGTGATTAAATTTAATTTAATTTAGCAAATGCTCATTAGATGACTATATACTATGAGCTGAAAAGACAAAGGAATCCACATCAGTTTCGAGACCAAATATTGTATCAATATGTGTACACATAAATACCTATATGCAAACCGTTTACTGGCATACATCAGTTTGAAACTATGAAAAGACTCTATATCTCCAGTATGCCTTTAAAGAAAGAAATTAAAAATGATTTACAGTGAAATGTGAAGTTGAATTTGAATTTCTGTGGCATTTAAAAAACCATCTGTGATCGCATTGCAAGAACTGGGTTGTGAATGATATCAATTCAAACGCTTATATTCCAGGTGCTGAAGGTGCTTGAATGATACAAATGTTTCTCACCTGAAATTAATGAAATATGTCAATGACTTCAGAAGTCGTGTGTTCAAAACAATTTTCTCTAATGCGACATGTGACTTAGATCCCGGATTCAACCATTTCCCGTCATTATAATTTTGTGGTAGAATTTCGTGACAACATTTAGGCTCAATGCATCCATCACCACTCTTCCACTGATGTTGGTTAACAACATGGTGTAAAACACCTCTCCATTGAGCCTGAAAAAGGAATGATTTGGATATGAACTAAATAACTGAAACAGTATAAAACATTAACATTTTTATTTAAGAAACCCAATTTTATAAATATTTAACACTTTGCCATTGAGTCTTTCTATCTATTTCATTATTTTTAACAAAAGAAATTTATTTGAACACACACGTAATTTTCATTTTACCTTGAAAGTAGGAACATCATTGTTGCAGTGCTTTGCACACCACCAAAAATGATTAACAACATCCTTTGTCCAAACAGCTAACTGTTTATTTTCCGCTTTGAGGGTTGCCTATAAAGAATCATTACAATTATATGGTTACACACCTCACTATATACAAATATTTTACTGCAAACAGTAATGTTTTGGCCTTCTGGGCCTCATCACTGCAGTGCTGATACTGAAGTTGAAATATCTTATATAGGAAAGCAATAATTTATAAAAGATTTCAGTCTAATAGAATAAAAAAAACAGGCAAGAATATGAACAATACAATACAAAATGCAGAAATAATATCATTTAGATGTAGTTACAGTCCAAAATAGTTACCTTACTAATCTGTTTGGTCACACTTTTCGCACCATGCCAGATGTCGTTAGAGTGCTTGATTTCTGGTTTCTCCTTTGCTAAAAATAAAACAGTTGGACAAAAGTAGAATTGAGGGTAACATTTTTGTAGTCTTTGTCGCATAATTCCTGATGAAAACTCAATAAACGTTGTCATTTTAAATATTTTAAATACAGACAGATACATGGCACATGGGAATGGGAAATCAGAAACACTTTTCTTGTATTATATAGATTTGTTTGTTCATTCAGTGTACAAATAAGTTCAACAGCCTTGATTACTCACCCATATAACTCTTAATTTGAATATGGGCATCTGTTACAACTTCTACAATACTCTGCCCATCACCCTCTAAGCTTGCCAAAGCCTTCTTGAATCCAACCATTTCCATCCTATTAGAGTTCCCACCAGTTTCTCTTTTGTCAGTTGTGTTGACATGAACCAATAGTCCTGTACTCTGCTCAATAACATTATAATTAAGATATTGAGCACAGTGGCCTGGACTATCGTTCTGACCATCACCTATAAGAAAAAGAGCAAATAAATAATACAAATGGTTCAAAACTACAACATTAAGGGGTATATCTAAGCAAATGAGCCTGTAAAATAAGTAAACTGCATTGCTAAATTGGTAAATAGGAACTGAATATCACTTACCAAGCAAAATCAATCCTTGTCCACGTAAACCGTCTAAAGTAGTTTGCACCATTCGCTGCCAAAAATTTGTAATTGCTGGTAGACAGTAGTGCTTCTGTATTCTGGTGAATGTTGATTCAGAAACACATCCCATATTCATAAACTTGAACATCATGGCAATCTTTCTGTGGTTGTTTCCAGAAACCAGAATGTTGGAAGCCAATAAAAAATCACCTACTCTTATTTTCCTAACTACTGGCTGAGAGCACCATCTTTTGATCTTATGACCCGAAGAACATGTCTGAGACAGGGAAAAAAAATGTGATTTAATAGGCTATCTTAATCATTGTGTAACAGGAAAAGAAAAAATATGCAAGTCATCTTGGTACATTGTATCAAAAAATTAATTTATTATTACGCAATACTTTTTTGCACAAATAAAATCTCATTCCATATATAAAGTGCTCTTAAATGTTAGTTTACCAAACAATTAACATACCCATAATATAAGAGTGGATGATCCTATATGCTTTACTTCATGAGTAATGGCACCATTGCATGTCGTACACTTTTCTGGTATCGTGATTTTGGCTAAGGCAATCAGTTGAGCATCAAACGCAATCGACAAATGATCGGTTAAAAGGTTGGTCACATTATCTTTTGTCAAATCTGGCTCAACAAAGTCTTTCTCAATGTCTTCATCATCATTATCATTTTCAATCATTTCAAAATCTTCATCCTCACCAATTACCTCCAGATCATCATAATCTAGGTTGGTTTTTCTGAAAAATCAAGAGAAATACTGTAAAACACATATTATAACATGTGACATGATATCATTTAGATATAATATTCATGCTATTAATAAATGGATTAATTCACCCAACTGACAGCACAACTATTTTGTGAGTGAGATGAAAGTAATTAAAGATTGGACTTCACAAAGAGAAACAGATTTTAAGTTACTTTTATGGCATAGCCAGTTTGTTGATATTGATAAACCATAGAAACTAAAATACTTACTGATAATTTACATGCACTGAATCAGGGACATAATCACTATCATCTTCATCATCTAGGTATGTATATTCACCGATATCACTTTCTGAATTTACTACAATATCTTCAATATTGCAGCTACAACCATCACTTCTTTGAACAGTCACGTTCAACTCAACACTACAATTAATAGTTAAACATTTAAGAATGCCATTGACTAGTATTGGGTGTTGTAAAAGCACTGGCCTAGGCCACAAAAAAATATGGATTGCAGTAAGAAATTAAATTAATTTAAATAAAATCATTTCTACCAAAAAGTATTCACAGAAGTATCATGCCAGAATTGTCTTTGCTGAATAGAATTGAAAAATAACATTTTCATAAAAAAAAACTGCTGCTAAGGTAGATGTAGGTAGCTGGACAAAGCTACTGGAGGAAGTTCTTTGATGGGATCTGCACAGATGCACGACATAAGAATTCAATAATGAAAACAACTCACTGCTCATTGGTTATATCATGTTGATCATGGCTTACGTCCAATTCTTTCTTTACAACTTGGCTTGAACTCGGTGCTACTTCTGTATCACTGCTGCTGACTTTATTTGAATCCGATCTGAAACATTTTGTTATTTTAGAAGCATAAGTACATAGATCTATCCTGATTAACATCATACAAGACAACTATTTTATACTGTCAAACCCATGCCCAATAAAGAAATTAACTGAAAAAGGACATAATCAAGTTCAATTTTTTTCAAAAGGGTGAAATCTATGGTGAATTCATCCGTGAGAATCACACGAGGAATCTAGGAATATAAATGTTATATTTAATAGTATTAATATCTCAACATACTCATATACTGAGGAAACTTGAGACAAGTATGGTGCAATGGGATCTTGGTCTACTGGTGTACTTGTAGTAGCTGTGCTGATGTTAGTTCGGTGCCTCAACGGTGTCAACAATCCCCTAACAGTTGGGGAATCCGGGATTCCAATTTCAGCATCATCTGGAGCTGCTGGACGCTCTGACTGTAATTTCCAACTAGAATAGTAAATAAAACATCAATTAATAAAATTAAAATTGACCAGCTCGAACAATCTTTTAGTGTTGTAGTAAAAATAGTAGAAACCAACTCCAACTGCAGCAGACAACAGTAACTTGTCTACAAATTTGACACTTACAATACACAGATATCCCTCCTAATAATTTCCCATGACACGACCCAGCTCTGGAACTGACTACTCCCCTTGTGGATTGGCTCTTTATTGAGAATCTGTAGAAAACCACATTTGAAAACAATAAATTTGCTTGTTTGTTTTTTTTTATGAACCCAAAGTCAAATTCAAGAGTTTCACTATCAGCACTCTTTTTGAAGCTCATAAAAGTAGAGTAGAGTAGATAGCCTATACATTTTCTTACCTTTCATAATGATCGAGTAACATCCGAGCAGCTTGTTCGTCATCTACCACTCTGTATGTTGTTTTGAAATCTGACCATCTTGTAAATTGACCATTAATATTTACACCTGTGCGTATTTTATCACGTCTTCTTTGATTATATTTCAAATTGCTTATACGTCTGTTCTTTTTCTTCGTAGATTCAGTCAGCGAACCGCGTGGGGCTCTTTTTCTTTTTACTCCTCGATTTTCAGAATCAGCCATTGTTTTTACTTTCGTTTTGTTTTGTCAGTGTGGGCCTGCGCAGTAGTCTATTTATATAGATGACCTGACCCGCGCTATTGCACGACGGGAAGGATAACTCTTTGATTATCAAGACGAACCGTTTTCCAATATGGCGGGACGTTCGTAATATCGTACGACGTTATGATTTTCAAACACGGATAATTATGGATACACATGGATTTGAAGGCTCAAATTTCAAAGGTAAGCTCTGTAGACTATTTCTGATTAGCTAAGCAAAAGATTTCACGTGTTTCAGACTGTCGGATGATTGTCCGAAACAAATAAAGCCTGTGCGGCTTTAAATTTTAATATAGAGAGTTTAAATTTCATGACAAATTGTCATCTTACTACCTACTTAAATTTTGGTTTGCAATTTATGTAAATATCCTACCGAAATCTTAGACATGTACAAAAATCTAATAAGGGACTGATAGTAGAAACTTATAGTAGAAAAAATTGCCTATATGGCGGAAAGTTTACGAAAGTTTACAATTGTAGGCTGAAAAGTACCGGAATTGAAAGCTAGCAGGTTAGAAGTTTCAAAATGTTCGAAATCCATGGGATAACGCATAGTTGCCACGCTCGGAGCTGTTCACAGTTCTAGTTTTTTTTTTTTTTTTTTTCGAAATTTACACACCTCACACAGCCTAGGCTGCAATAGTTGCAGCAATTTCACAACATCTCCAGACCTTCTGTAGTGGCGACGTTTCTAATGAATGAACATTTGAACATTTTTGCAAAACCGGAAGTGCTGCATTGCAACATACCTAAAAAGTCGGTCAGTGGCTCTAGAAGTCGCAATTTTCAATCGATTTTCGTCGGGTTTGCATTTTTGGAAACTTGAAATAATTTCCAACAAGATAGCAATTTCAAAATTTCAAAATTCGAAAATTCGTAGCACACATTTTTTTGCCGTATTTTGCACATTTTTGCAACTTTGTTATTTAAAGCCCGATTAATCTTAAAAAAATTGAGTATATGTAGCCCATGGAATGATTTCCAAAAAGTAGGTCAAAAGTTTTGCGTCACTTCCGGTTTTTGCGAAAAATAGAGTTTTACGTCCGGTTGAATAACTTCCGGTTTTATTAATGTATGAGATTCAAACTTGTATCATCGGGTAGCCATTAGCCATACAAAAAAGCGAAGAAAATAAAAACACGGCCGCATGCGCAACTTTCGCCGCCATTTTGATTTTTCTGAAATTGCGCGAATTTAATTCAGATATTATGGCTTATCCGTTTGAGATGATTTTGGTGTCAAATGAAAGAACATAAAAATTGCAAAAAAACATTGGAAGTCGATTTTTGAATTTCGCTTTTGCATTTTTGCAACATCCGGTTGAATTTTTTCAAAGTTTGGGGGCTTATTTCTCGTGACCTTGACCTTTGGTGACCATGACCTTTAGTAGGTCAAAGGTCATTGACCTTGGCTATCAGTTGATACTTTGACATTTGACCTCCGACGTCTACTTCCGGTTTTATAGCTGCCCAAAAAACAGCGAAATTCGCAACTTTGGACTGCTCTAGAGCGTGACCTAATTAATTTAGAGTGTTATTTTTTCAGATTCTTAAAGTGCTTTTTGTCCTCTTTCCAACGATGTATAACAAAGGTTTTTAAAATGAAAATTGAAGTTTTTGATTTTTGAAAATTTAAGTATATTTTGCCGTATTTACGTTTGCTTGAAATGTATGTATGTATATCTCGTGATCTATTAGATGTACAAACTTCAAATTTGTACCGTGAATATTCATTTTGAATGTGATTTGATTTATATAAAAAAAAATGAGATGGGCGTGGCACATCCGTGTAAAATTCCGATTTACCATTTATATGGGTCAGCAAATTACGGCTGCAGTAAATAGCCTTTTTTAAAAAAGTACTTTGCACACAGATACCTCATTGCTTTGGCCAGTTTATTCCAGAAAATCAGATAATTCGGCCTGTTTGTTGCAATTTTTCGACAATAGGAAACCAGTTAATATTTTTTTCTAATTTTGGAAGCTTATTTCTCGTGACCTTGACCCTTGGTGACCTTGAACTTTAGTAGGTCAAAGGTCATAGACCGTGTCTATCATTTAATACTTTGACATTTGACCTCCGACGTCCACTTCCGGTTTTATAGCTGCCTGAAAACAGGAAAATTCACAACTTTGGACTGCTCTAGAGCGTGACCTAATTAATTTAGAGGTTTATTATTTTCAGATTCTTAAGGGGCTTTTTGTCTACTTTCCAGCAATGTATAACAAAAGTTTTTAAAATTAAAATTTAATTTTTGCACTTTTAAAATTAAAGTACATTTTGCCTTTTTGAAATGTATTTGTGCATATTTCGTGGTCTTTTAAATGTACAAGCTTCAAATTTGTACCGTGAATATATATTTTGAATGTTATTAGAGTTACGCAAAAAACAAATGAGATGGGCGTGGCACATCCGGGTAAACTTTTAATTTAGCATTTATATAGGTCAGCGAATTACGTCAGTAGGAAATAACGTTTTTCCAAAAAATTCTTTGCACACGGATACCTAGTTGCTTTGGCCATATGCTCCCAGAAAATCAAATGTTTCGGGCTGTTTGTTGCAATTTTGCAACGTTAGCAAAGTCCCACTCTGTGCCACGTGTGGCTCTAGTTGTGGGACTTTGCTACCGCAAAGTCCCAGTTTGTTTTCGGTTTGTCTTTTTTTTTTTTTTGCAGTGCGTTCATCGAACGCACTGCTTTGTTTTCGAAATGTTTTTTTTTTTTTTTTTTTTTTTTTTTTTTTTTTCGAATTTCACATTCGATTTTTCTCTTAGAAGGCAACATGCTACAAACTACCTGTTGCTGTCTGCCATTCAAACTGCGAGACTTCTATTTGTTAAATGTAAAATGACGTCATTCAGAGTGACCGGAAACGAGCTGTGGGCAATGGCTTTTTTTTTTGGTTTTTGTTGTTTATTACCTCTATTTTTCAACTGATTTTGACAGAACTTCTTTTGCTAGCTTCTTTTAACTGCTAGCTACATAACTGCAGTTTCAAACTGCTAATTTCATTACTTTTGTAGCTGACTTTTATCATTTCAATTTTTGCATTTTTTTCAACGTCTACAATTTTATTCCGATGCATCCGAAAACTTACAGATAGATAGACACTATTAATGCGATCAAGAATTATTTTATAAATTTTTGACATCACTTCCGGTTTTGACGTTATTCGCTTTTAAAATTTAAAAATCAACTTCCGGAATTTTCAAGATATTTCAAAAATTCTTTTTGCGATATGCTTGAAATAGTCATACAAAAAAAACGAAGATAAAAAAATTCAGACCGGAAGCAAACGTTAAGCCGCCATATTGAAATTTGAAACTTTTGTAAAATTTCAAATTCAAATTCAGGGGATAAAGCGATTTTCGTTATTTTTTCATATCTAATGACTAGAGTCGATTGCGCAACTATATTTGGGAGCCGATTTTTGAATTTTGATTTTGATTTTCTTTTATTTCCATTTTAATTTTATTGGTAATGGCAAAAACTTTAAAGGCCCATATTTTGTGACCTTGACCTTTGGTGACCTTGTGACCTGAACACGACTTATTGCCCTTGATGATATCTACCCCCTGATATATTCATTTGTGTTGTCCGATGTCTACTTCCGGTTTTATAGCCGATTGAAATTTGCGATTTTTATTTTTAACGAGCTCTGTCACGTGAATTAATTCATAAATATCAAATATTTATATTGAATCTTATTAGGGTTCATCTGCTCTTTGTAATGATATATTAAACCACACATTTCCACCAAAAATGCGCTTTTTAATATTTGGAAATTTATATTTTCTTCTCTACTAACTGTGCGTAATTTTCTTTAAATCGAAATTGGGCCTCTGGAGATGTTACGATTCGCGTCATTTTGATGTCTATAGAATGTTATATCGATTCCTGAATTATATTTGGAAACCGATTTTCGAATTTTGATTTTGATATTTTGACCGAAAGTAATATATAAAAACTTCGAATGGTCGTATATTGTAACCTTGACCTTTGGTGACCTTGTGAGCTGCACAAATGTGATAGCTCTCGAAAAGATCTATCCATTGATATATTATATTTTGATGTACGATGCATACTTTCCGTTTTATCACCATTTGAAAATTGCGAATTTCATAGTTAAAAACTGGTTGTTGAATTATGCGTTTGGGCGATCTACATGACACTAGTTTCAGCGAACCAATTATGATTTGAAATAAAACGACTTATACTCTGTAAAAATAACGTTACTGTTTTACGGATACTTTAAGGGGCATTTTTAAAGCGTATATCAAAACTGCTACGCACTGCGTCAGAACCTCGCGAAGCCTGGGGATCTAGTTGTGGGACTTTGCTACCGCAAAGTCCCAGTTTGTTTTCGAAATGTCCCTTTTTTTTTTTTTTTTTTTTTCGAAATTTACACAGGGCACACAGCCTAGGCTGCAATAGTTGCAACTTTGTCTCAACTTCTCCAGACCTTCTGTAGTGGCGACGTGTTGCATAAATATAAAATGGAACATTTTTGCACAACCGGAAGTGCTGCGTTGCAACGTGTCTCAAAAGTAGCAAATTGGCTTTATCTGGCACAATTTTTGATCGATTTTCTTCGGGTTTTCATTTTTGTAATCTGTAAGTAACTTCTGAGCAGATAGCAGTTCAAAAATTTCAATTTTCAAAAATTCGTTGCACACATTTTTTTGTTGTATTTTGCAATTTTTTGCAACTTTGTTGTTTTTAGTGTGATTCATCTAAAAAAAATTGAGCATAAGAAGCCTACGTAATGTTTTTTAAAAAGTAGGTCAAAATTTTTGCGTCACTTCCGGTTTTTGAGAAAAATGGAGTTTTACGTCCGGTTGAATAACTTCCGGTTTTATTAATGTATGAGATTCAAACTTGTTTCATCGGGTAGCCATTAGCCATACAAAAAAACGAAGAAAATAAAATCAAGCCCGCATGCGCAACTTTCGCCGCCATTTTGATATTTCTGAAATTGAGCGAATTTAATTCAGACATTACGGCTTGTCCGATTGAGATGATTTTGGTGTCAAATGAAAGAACATAAAAATTGCAACAAAACATTGGAAGTCGATTTTTGAATTTCGCTTTTGCATTTTTGCAACATCCGGTTGAATTTTTTCGAAGTTTGGGGGCTTATTTCTCGTGACCTTGACCTTTGATGACCATGACCTTTAGTAGATCAAAGGTCTTTGACCTTGGCTATCAGTTGATACTTTGACCTTTGACCTCCGACGTCTACTTCCGGTTTTATAACTGCCCAAAAACAGCAAATTTCGCAACTTTGAACTGCTCTAGAGCGTGACCTAATTAATTTAGAGAGTTAATTTTTTCAGATTCTTAAAGTGCTTTTTGTCCTCTTTCCAAGGATGTATAACAAAAGTATGCAAAATGAAAATTGAAGTTTTTGATTTTTGAAAATTTAAGTATATTTTGCCGTATATGCGTTTGCTTGAAATGTATGTATGTATATCTCGTGATCTATTAGATGTACAAACTTCAAATTTGTACCGTGAATATTCATTTTGAATGTGATTAGATTCACGCTAAAAAAAATGAGATGGGCGTGGCACATCTGGGTAAATTTCGAATTTACCCTTTTCATGGGTCAGCGAATTACGTCTGTAGAAAATAGCGTTTTTTTTAAAAAAGTACTTTGCACACAGATACCTCATTGCTTTGGCCAGTTTATCCCGAAAAATCAAATGTTTCTGCCTGTTTGCAATTTTGCGACATTTGCAAAAAAAAAATAGTTTTTTGTTTTGTTTTGGGACTTATTTCTAGTGACCTTGACTTTTGGTGGCCTGGACCTTTACAAGGTCATAGGTCACTGACTTTGGCCATCAGTTGACAAATTGACATTTGACCTCCGACGTCTACTTCCGGTTTTATATCTGCCCGAAAACAGCAAAATTCACAACTTTAGACTGATGTAGAGCCTGACCTAATTAATTTACAGGGTTATTTTTTTCAGATTCTTAAGGCGCTTTTTGTCTACTTTCCAACTATGTATAACAAAATTTTTAAAAATTAAAATTTAATTTTTGCACTTTTGAAATTAAAGTACATTTTGTTTTTTTGAAATGTATTTGTGTATATCTCGTGATCTATTAGCTGTACAAGCTTCAAATTTGTACCGTGAATAAACATTTCAACTTTGATTAGAATTACGCCAAAATAAATGAGATGGGCGTGGCACATCCGGATAAACTTCCAATTTTTCATTTATATCGGTCAGCGCTCTACGTCTGTAGGAAATAACGTTTTTCAAAAAAGTACTTTGCAAACAGATACCTCGTTGCTTTGGCCAGTTTCTCCCAGAAAATCAGATGTTTCGGCCTGTTTGTTGCAATTTTGCAACGTTAGCAAAGTCCCACTCTGTGCCACGTGTGGCTCTAGTTGTGGGACTTTGCTTCCGCAAAGTCCCAGTTTGTTTTCGAAATGTCTTTTTTTTGTGGGACTTTGCTACCGCAAAGTCCCAGTTTGTTTTCGAAATGTCTCTTTTTTTTTTTTTTTTTTTTTTTTTTTTTTTTTTTTTCGAAATTTACACACCTCACACAGCCTAGGCTGCAATAGTTGCAGCAATTTCACAACATCTCCAGACCTTCTGTAGTGGCGACGTTTCTAATGAATGAACATTTGAACATTTTTGCAAAACCGGAAGTGCTGCATTGCAACATACCTAAAAAGTCGGTCAGTGGCTCTAGAAGTCGCAATTTTCAATCGATTTTCTTCGGGTTTGCATTTTTGGAAACGTGAAATAATTTCCAACAAGATAGCAATTTCAAAATTTCAAAATTCGAAAATTCGTAGCACACATTTTTTTGCCGTATTTTGCACATTTTTGCAACTTTGTTTTTTAAAGACCGATTTATCTTTAAAAAATTGAGTATATGTAGCCCACGGAATGATTTCCAAAAAGTAAGTCAAAATTTTTGCGTCACTTCCGGTTTTTGCGAAAAAAAGAGTTTTACGTCCGGTTGAATAACTTCCGGTTTTATTAATGTATGAGATTCAAACTTGTATCATCGGGTAGCCATTAGCCATACAAAAAAGCAAAGAAAATAAAATCAAGGCCGCATGCGCAACTTTCGCCGCCATTTTGATTTTTCTGAAATTGCGCGAATTTAATTCAGACATTATGGCTTATCCGATTGAGATGATTTTGGTGTCAAATGAAAGAACATAAAAATTGCAAAAAAACATTGGAAGTCGATTTTTGAATTTCGCTTTTGCATTTTTGCAACATCCGGTTGAATTTTTTCAAAGTTTGGGGGCTTATTTCTCGTGACCTTGACCTTTGGTGACCATGACCTTTAGTAGGTCAAAGGTCATTGACCTTGGCTATCAGTTGATACTTTGACCTTTGACTTCCGACGTCTACTTCCGGTTTTATAGCTGCCCAAAAACAGCGAAATTCGCAACTTTGGACTGCTCTAGAGCGTGACCTAACTAATTTAGAGTGTTGTTTTTTTCAGATTCTTAAAGTGCTTTTTGTCCTCTTTCCAACGATGTATAACAAAGGTTTTTAAAATGAAAATTGAATTTTTTGATTTTGAAAATAAAAGTACATTTTGCCGTATTTGCGTTTTTTGGAAATGTATGTGTGTATATCTCGTGATCTATTAGTTGTACAAGCTTCAAATTTGTAACGTGAATATACATTTTGAAAGTGATTACATTCATACAAAAAAAATGAGATGGGCGTGGCACATCCGGGTAAAATTCCATTTTACCATTTATATAGGTCAGCGAATTACGGCTGTAGGAAATAACGTTTTAAAAAAAAAGTACCTTGCACACAGATACCTCATTGCTTTGGCCAGTGGATCCCGAAAAATCAGATGCTTCGGCCTGTTTGTTGCAATTTGCAACACTAGCAAAAAGTATCAGTTATTTTTCGACTTGTGGGGCTTCTTTCTCGTGACCTTGACCTTTGGTGACCTTGACCTTTACAAGGTCATGGGTCACGGACTTTGGCTTTCAGTTGACAAATTGATATTTTACCTTCGACGTCTACTTCCGGTATTATATCTGCCCGAAAACCGCAAAATATACAACTTTGGACTGCTCTAGAGCGTGACCTAATTAATTTAGAGGGTTATTTTTTTCAGATTCTTCAGGCGCCTTTTGTCCACTTTCCAGCGATGTATAACAAAAAAATTTAAAATAAAAATTTAATTTTTGCACTTTTAAAATTAAAGTACATTTTGTTTTTTTGAAATGTATTTGTGTATATCTCGTGATCTATTAGCTGTACAAGCTTCAAATTTGTACCGCGAATATATATTTCAAATGTGATTAGATTTTCGCCAAAATAAATGAGATGGGCGTGGCACATCCGGGTAAACTTCCAATTCCTCACTTATATCGGTCAGCGCTTTACATCTGTAGGAAAAAACGTTTTTCAAAAAAGTACTTTGCACACAGATACCTCGTTGCTTTGGCCAGATTCTCCCAGAAAATCAGATGTTTCGGCCTGTTTGTTGCAATTTTGCAACGTTAGCAAAGTCCCACTCTGTGCCACGTGTGGCTCTAGTTGTGGGACTTTGCTTTCAGCAAAGTCCCAGTTTGTTTTCGAAATGTCTTTTTTTTTTTTTTTTTTTTTTTTTTTTTTCGATTTTTCCACACCTTCCTGCTCTTAAACTACAGTAGTTGCAGCAACCATTCAAATTTCCTAGACCTTCTGTAGTGGCAAAAAAGTTAATGAATATAAATTGGAACATTTTTGCAAAACCAGAAGTGCAACAGTGCAACATTTGCAAAAAACAGTTTTTCGGCTCTAGAAGGCACAATTTTGGCCCGATTTTCAACGGGTTTTCATTTTCAGAATCTACATACAATATCCAATAGGATAGCAGTTAAAAAAATTCGAATTTCGAAAATTCGTAGCAGACAATCTTTTGCCGTATTTTCGAATTTTTTTACCATTTTTTAAATTTCTGTCCGATTAAGTTCCAATTTTAGGTGCTAAGAGAGACTATAAATCTGAACAAAATGACATTGTCAAATATTTTGCGTCACTTCCGGTTTAAGCTCAAAAAGGGTTCAAAGTTGAAATCTCAGATTTTCGGTCTACTTCCGGTCTAATTGTCACGGGTCATTGAAACTTGTGTTGAACAATATCTTTTTAAAAAAACTGGCCGATTTAAAAAAAAAATCCAGACCGGAAGTAAAACTTTGACCGCCATCTTGAAATGTCACTTTTTTGTAAAACTCAAAATGGGGCCTCTACGGTAAGAGCGATTTGTGTGATGTTTATATTTCTGGAAAGCTTAGTCGATTGCGAAAAAAATGTTGGAAATCGATTTTTGAATTTTGCTTTTGCTTTTTTGCAACATCCGGTTGAATTTTTTCAAAGTTTGGGGGCTTATTTCTCGTGACCTTGACCTTTGACGACCTTGACCTTTAGTAGGTCAAAGGTCATTGACCTTGGCTATCAGTTGATACTTTGAACTTTGACCTCCGACGTCTACTTCCGGTTTTATAGCTGCCCGAAAACAGCAAAATTCGCAACTTTGGGCTGCTCTAGAGCGTGACCTAATTAATTTAGAGTGTTAATTTTTTCAGATTCTTACATTGTTTTTTGTCCTCGTTCCAACGATATTAACAAAAGTTTGTAAAATGAAAATTGAAGTTTTTGATTTTTGCAAAGAAAAGTACATTTTGCCGTATTTTCGCTTGTTTGAAATGAATGTGTGTATATCTCGTGATCTATTAGCTGTACAAGCTTCAAATTTTTACTGTGAATATACATTTTGAATATGATTAGATTCCCCTCCAAAAAAACGAGATGGGCGTGGCACATCCGGGTGAACTTCAAATTTACCATTTATACCGGTCAGCGAATTACGGCTGCAGTAAATAACGTTTTTCAAAAAAGTACCTTGCATACATATATCTCATTACTTTGGCCAGTTTATCCCAAAAAATCAATTGTTTTTGCCTGTTTGTTGCAATTTTGCGACATTTGCAAAAAATCAGTTTTTTTTAGTTTGGGGGCTAATTTCTAGCGACTTTGACCTTTTGGGGACCTTGACCTTTACAAGGTCATTGGTCACTGACTTTAGCTATCAGTTGACAATTTGGCATTAGACTTCTGACGTCTATTTTCGGTTTTATAGCTGCTCGAAAGCAGCAAAATTTGCAACGTTGGACTGCTCTAGAGCGTGACCTAATTAATTTAGAGGATTATTTTTTTCACATTTCGAAGGCGCCTTTTGTCCTCTTTCCAGCGATGCACAACAAAAGTTTTTAAAATGAAAATTTAATTTTTGGACTTTTAAAATTAAAGTACATTTTGCTTTTTTGAAACGTATTTGTGTATATCTCGTGATCTATTAGATGTACAAATTTCAAATTTGTACCATGAATATATATTTTGTATGAGATTAGATTTACGCAAAAGTAACTTAGATGGGCGTGGCACATACGGGTAAACTTCCAATTTACTAGTTATATCGGTCAGCGCTTTACATCTGTAGGAAATAACGTTTTTCCAAAAAGATTCTTTGCACACAGATACCTCGTTGCTTTAGCCAGTTTCTCCCAGAAAATCAGATGTTTCGGCCTGTTTGTTGCAATTTTGCAACGTTAGCAAAGTCCCACTCTGTGCCACGCGTGGCTCTAGTTGTGGGACTTTGCTTTCAGCAAAGTCCCAGTTTGTTTTCGAAATGTCTCTTTTTTTTTTTTTTTTTTTTTTTTTTTTGATTTTTCCACACCTTCCTGCTCTTAAACTACAGTAGTTGCAGCAACCATTCAACTTTCCTAGACCTTCTGTAGTGGCAAAAAAGTTAATGAATATAAATTGGAACATTTTTGCAAAAACCCGAAGTGCAACAGTGCAACATTTGCAAAAAACAGTTTTTCGGCTCTAGAAGGCGCAATTTTGACCCGATTTTCATCGGGTTTTCATTTTCAGAATCTACATACAATATCCAATAGGATAGCAGTTAAAAAAATTCGAATTTCGAAAATTCGTAGCAGACAATCTTTTGCCGTATTTTCGAATTTTTTTACCATTTTTTAAATTTCTGTCCGATTAAGTTCCAATTTTAGGTGCTAAGAGAGACTATAAATCTAAACAAAATGACATTGTCAAATATTTTGCGTCACTTCCGGTTTACGCTCAAAAGGGGGTTCAAAGTTGAAATCTCTGATTTTCGGTCTACTTCCGGTCTAATTGTCACGGGTCATTTAAAACTTGTGTTGAACAATATCTTTTTAAAAAAACTGGCCGATTTAAAAAAAAAATCCAGACCGGAAGTAATGCTTTGGCCGCCATCTTGAAATTCACTTTTTTGTAAAACTCAAAATGGGGCCTCTACGGTAAGAGCGATTTGCGTGATGTTTATATTTCTGGAAAGCTTAGTTGATTGCGAAAAAAATTATGGTAACCGATTTTTGAATTTCACTTTTGCAATTTTGCAACATCCGGTTGAATTTTTTTCGAAGTTTGGGGCTTATTTCTCGTGACCTTGACCTTTGACGACCTTGACCTTTAGTAGGTCAAAGGTCATTGACCTTGGCTATCATTTGATACTTTGACCTTTGACCTCCCGAAGTCTACTTCCGGTTTTATAGCTTCCCGAAAACAGCAAAATTCGCAAATTTGGGTAGCTCTAGAGCGTGATCTAATTAATTTAGAGTATTATTTTTTTTCAGATTCTTAAGGTGCTTTTTGTCCTCTATCCAACGATATATAACAAAAGTTTGTAAAATGAAAATTGAAGTTTTTGATTTTTGTAAAGAAAAGTACATTTTGCCGTATTTTCGCTTGTTTGAAATATATGTGTGTTATCTCGTGATCTATTAGCTGTACAAGCTTCAAATTTTTACTGTGAATATACATTTTGAATATGATTAGATTCCCCTCCAAAAAAACGAGATGGGCGTGGCACATCCGGGTGAACTTCAAATTTAGCATTTATATCGGTCACCGAATTACGGCTGCGAGTAAATAACGTTTTTCAAAAAAGTACCTTGCATACATATATCTCATTACTTTGGCCAGGTTATCCCCAAAAAATCAAATGTTTTCTGCCTGTTTGTTGCAATTTTGCCACATTTGCAAAAAATCAGTTTTTTTTTTAGTTTGGGGGCTTATTTCTAGTGACTTTGACCTTTGGTGACCTTGACCCTTTACAAGGTCATTGGTCACTGACTTTAGCTATCAGTTGACAATTTGGCATTAGACTTCTGACGTCTATTTACGGTTTTTATAGCTGCTCGAAAGCAGCAAAATTCACAACTTTGGACTGCTCTAGAGCGTGACGTAATTAATTTAGAGGTTTATTATTTTCAGATTCTTAAGGGGCTTTTTGTCCACTTTCCAGCAATGTATAAGAAAAGTTTTTAAAATGAAAATTTAATTTTTGTACTTTTAAAATTAAAGTACATTTTGCCTTTTTGAAATGTATTTGTGCATATCTCGTGATCTTTTATAATGTACAAGCTTCAATTTTGTACCTTGAATATATATTTTGAATGTTATTAGATTTACGCAAAAAAAAAATGAGATGGGCGTGGCACATCCGGGTAAACTTTCAATTTAGCATTTATATAGGTCAGCGAATTACGTCAGTAGGAAATAACGTTTTTCCAAAAAATTCTTTGCACACAGATACCTCGTTGCTTTGGCCATATGCTCCCAGAAAATCAGATGTTTCGGCCTGTCTGTTGCAATTTGGCAACGTTAGCAAAGTCCCACTCTGTGCCACGTGTGGCTCTAGTTTTTTTTTTTTTTCGAAATTTACACACCTCACTGTGCCTAGGCTGCAATAGTTGCAATTTTTTCTCAACTTCTCCAGACCTTCTGTAGTGGCGACGTTTCTAATGAATATAAATTGGAACATTTTTGCACAACCGGAAGTGCTCGCTGTTGCAACTTGCCTAAAAAGTAGCAAATTGGCTCTAGCTGTCGCAATTTTTGATCGATTTTCTTCGGGTTTTCATTTTTGTAATCTGCAAGTAACTTCTGATCAGATAGCAGTTCAAAAATTTCAATTTTCAAAATTTCGTTGCACACATTTTTTTGCCGTATTTTGCACAGTTTTGCAACTTTGCTATTTAAAGACCGATTGATCTGAAAATTTGGGTGCCTTCAAGTGTCATGAATATGAAAACATTGGCAGAGTCAAAATTTTTGCTTCATTTCTGGTTTCAGCGTAAAAAAGGGTTTAAACTTCCGGTTGACCTACTTGTGCTGTAATTGATGTATCGCAACAAAATTTATGTCAATCTTAATTAATTAGAAGACAAAAAAACGAAGAAGAAAAAATCCGAACCGGAAGTGAAACTTTGGCCGCCATCTTGAAATGTTACTTTTTTGTAAAAGTAAAAATGGGGCCTCAGGGTTATGTCTAATTTCTGCGATAATTACATTTCTGGAATCCTCAGTCGATTGCGAAAAAAACATTGGGAGCCGATTTTTGAATTTCGCTTTTGCATTTTTGCAACATCCGGTTGAATTTTTTCGAAGTTTGGGGGCTTATTTCTCGTGACCTTGACCTTTGGTGACCGTGACCTTTAGTAGGTCAAAGGTCATTGAACTTTGCTATCAGTTGATACTTTGAACTTTGACCTCCGACGTCTACTTCCGGTTTTATAGCTGCCCAAAAACAGTGAAATTCGCAACTTTGGACTGCTCTAGAGCGTGACCTAATTAATTTAGAGTGTTATTTTTTTCAGATTCTTAAAGTGCTTTTTGTCCTCTTTTAAACGATGTATAACAAAGGTTTTTAAAATGAAAATTGAAGTTTTTGATTTTTGAAAATTTAAGTATATTTTGCCGTATTTACGTTTGCTTGAAATGTATGTATGTATATCTCGTGATCTATTAGATGTACAAACTTCAAATTTGTACTGTGAATATTCATTTTGAATGTGATTTGATTTATATAAAAAAAAATGAGATGGGCGTGGGCACATCCGTGTAAAATTCCGATTTACCATTTATATGGGTCAGCGAATTACGGCTGCAGTAAATAGCCTTTTTTAAAAAAGTACTTTGCACACAGATACCTCATTGCTTTGGCCAGTTTATTCCAGAAAATCAGATAATTCGGCCTGTTTGTTGCAATTTTTCGACAATAGGAAACCAGTTAATATTTTTTTCTAATTTTGGAAGCTTATTTCTCGTGACCTTGACCCTTGGTGACCTTGAACTTTAGTAGGTCAAAGGTCATTGACCGTGTCTATCATTTAATACTTTGACATTTGACCTCCGACGTCCACTTCCGGTTTTATAGCTGCCTGAAAACAGCAAAATTCACAACTTTGGACTGCTCTAGAGCGTGACCTAATTAATTTAAAGGTTTATTATTTTCAGATTCTTAAGGGGCTTTTTGTCCACTTTCCAGCAATGTATAACAAAAGTTTTTAGAATTAAAATTTAATTTTTGCACTTTTAAAATTAAAGTACATTTTGCCTTTTTGAAATGTATTTGTGCATATTTCGTGATCTTTTAAATGTACAAGCTTCAAATTTGTACCGTGAATATATATTTCGAATGTTATTAGATTTACGCAAAAAACAAATGAGATGGGCCGTGGCACATCCGGGTAAACTTTCAATTTAGCATTTATATAGGTCAGCGAATTACGTCAATAGGAAATAACGTTTTTCCAAAAAAATCTTTGCACACAGATACCTCGTTGCTTTGGCCATATGCTCCCAGAAAATCAGATGTTTCGGCCTGTCTGTTGCAATTTTGCAACGTTAGCAAAGTCCCACTCTGTGCCACATGTGGCTCTAGTTTTTTTTTTTTTTCGAAATTTACACAGGGCACACAGCCTAGGCTGCTATAGTTGCAGCAATTTCACAACTTCTCTACACCTTCTGTCGTGGCGACGTTTCTATTAAATATAAATTGGAACATTTTTGCAAAACCGGAAGTGCTGCATTGCAACATACCTAAAAAGTCGGTCAGTGGCTCTAGAAGTCGCAATTTTCAATCGATTTTCGTCGGGTTTGCATTTTTGGAAACTTGAAATAATTTCCAACAAGATAGCAATTTCAAAATTTCAAAATTCGAAAATTCGTAGCACACATTTTTTTGCCGTATTTTGCACATTTTTGCAACTTTGTTATTTAAAGACCGATTAATCTTAAAAAAATTGAGTATATGTAGCCCATGGAATGATTTCCAAAAAGTAGGTCAAAATTTTTGCGTCACTTCCGGTTTTTGTGAAAAATAGAGTTTTACGTCCGGTTGAATAACTTCCGGTTTTATTAATGTATGAGATTCAAACTTGTATCATCGGGTAGCCATTAGCCATACGAAAAAGCGAAAGAAAATAAATCAAGGCCGCATGCGCAACTTTCGCCGCCATTTTGATTTTTCTGAAATTGCGCGAATTTAATTCAGACATTATGGCTTATCCGATTGAGATGATTTTGGTGTCAAATGAAAGAACATAAAAATTGCAAAAAAAACATTGGAAGTCGATTTTTGAATTTCGCTTTTGCATTTTTGCAACATCCGGTTGAATTTTTTCAAAGTTTGGAGGCTTATTTCTCGTGACCTTGACCTTTGGTGACCATGACCTTTAGTAGGTCAAAGGTCATTGTTCTTGGCTATCAGTTGATACTTTGACCTTTGACCTCCGACGTCTACTTCCGGTTTTATAGCTGCCCAAAAACAGCGAAATTCGCAGCTTTGGACTGCTCTAGAGCGTGACCTAGTTAATTTAGAGTGTTATTTTTTTCAGATTCTTAAAGTGCTTTTTGTCCTCTTTCCAACGATGTATAACAAAGTTTTTTAAAATGAAAATTGAAATTTTTGATTTTTTAAAATAAAAGTACATTTTGCCGTATTGACGTTTTTTAGAAATGTATGTGTGTATATCTCGTGATCTATTAGATGTACATGCTTCAAATTTGTACCGTGCATATACATTGTGAATGTGATTAGACCTACGCCAAAAAAATGAGATGGGGCGTGGCACATCCGGGTAAACATCCCATTTACCATTTATATCGGTCAGCGCTTTAAGTCTGTAGGAAATAACGTTTTTCAAAAAAGTACTTTGCACACAGGTACCTCGATGCTTTGGCCATTTTATACCAGAAAGTCAGATATTTTGAACAAAGGCTTCAAAAAAGGGAACGGGTTTTAGAATTTCCATTTTTTCCAATTTTTGTATTTTCGCTTTTTTCACCTTTATGGTGTGTATATCTCATGTAGATGCTTCAAATTTTGAATATATATTGACATATTTATACAAATTGATTACATTTAAAGATGGCTTCCCTCGTTTTCATTGATGAAAATGAAAAGGCTAATACTTACATAAATAGAGAGTAGAGGTGTTCTAATGACTAGTAGCTTGTCTCACAGGTCCTTAGTTAAGTCTTAATTAAGCGAATTACAGCAAGGTTTTCCTCTTTTGAATGGTAATGTAGGGTACTAAAGAGGAAATCCTTGTCGTAAATAGCTTAATTACGACTTAACTAAGGACCTGTGAGACAAGCTACTATTTTTCCAAGTCATTAGAACCACCTCTACTCTCTATTTATGTAAGTATTACCATTTTTATTTTTTTTCAATTAAAACAAGTGACACATTTGGGTTGTATCCTGATTGCATACTTATGGAGTTTGGTTCATAACTTCCGCAAAAACATTTGTTCATAATAGGACTTTGCACATTTAATTACCATTAATTTGGTTGATTTGTTTGAAACAATCAATAATGTCAGCCTTTTAGTTCAAAAAGGGATCAGGTTTTATAAACTTCCTTATTTCTTTTATTTTTGATCATGACTTTGGATAACCTTGTTCTTTCTAGAGCAGTGGGCTAATATCCGGGGATATCCATCAGTGTTTTCGTTTTTTCAACTCCAATGAATAGACCCAGTTAAACAGCCATGCGAAATTCGATAGCTTGATAGTTTATATTACATGTTGGCTTATTTGAACAGTTGAAGTTTTCATTGAGTAATATCAACTGGTCATAAACTGACTGTGTATTTATCAATTGGTGAATATGAACAAAGTTTCCAAGTGCATTCTTTGATCTAGACATCAAAAGAATTCTATTAGTTTGTCACAGCCCAAAGGCATCCGTTTTTGATGACACGTAGTTCGCTGGAATTTTGTAAATTTGTGTTCTTATTAAGAGCAATTAATGATTATTTTAGATTACTATTGCTTTATACTATGTTATTGCTGGAGTGTAGGTTGTCATTTGGTGTTTATATTGCATAATTTAGTTAATTTAGGTTTGCATTTCAATTTGCTACAAATGCCTTTGTTTTTTTATATTTGTGAACTAAGGTTATGACGGTGGTTTTGTTTAACTTGCCGCATCATGCCAAACTACTTTTATCAAGACCTGTAAAACGAAATTTAACGTTTCCGTTTATAATTACTATTGCTTTATACTATTATACATATGTTATTACTGGAGGTTTACGTTGTCGAGTGAGAACCGTTCTCGGAACCGTTCCAGGCACGCTAAAAGTAGAACTCTTCAATAAAGGAGATACTTTTTTTTAAACACTATTTATTCAAATATTTAAAATAGTTACATACATGTTTCATCAAAGTTGCTTGCAATTTGCGACATTAGCAAAGTCCCACTCTGTGCCACATGTGGCTCTAGTTGTGGGACTTTGCTACCGCAAAGTCCCAGTTTGTTTTCGGTTTGTCTTTTTTTTTTCGAAATTTACACAGGGCACACAGCCTAAGCTGCAATAGTTGCAGCAATTTCACAACTTCTCTAAACCTTCTGTTGTGGCGACGTTTCTATTAAATATAAATTGGAACATTTTTGCAAAACCGGAAGTGCTGCATTGCAACATGTCTATAAAGTCGGTCAGTGGCTCTAGGACTCGCATTTTTGGACCGATTTTCGTCGGGTTTGCATTTTTGAAAACTTGAAACAATTTTCAACAAGATAGCAGTTACAAAATTTCGAAATTCGAAAATTCATAGCACACATTTTTTTGCCGTATTTTGCACATTTTTGCAACTTTGCTATTTTTAGACCGATTGATCTGAAAATTTGGGTGCCTTCAAGTGTCATGAATATGAAAACATTGGCAGAGTCAAAATTTTTGCTTCATTTCCGGTTTCAACGTAAAACGGGTTTAAACTTCCGGTTGACCTACTTGTGCTGTAATTGATGTATCGCAACAAAATTTATGTCAATCCTAATTAAATTAGAAGACAAAAAAAGGGAAAAAGAAAAAATCCGGACCGGAAGTGAAACATTGGCCGCCATCTTGAAATGTCACTTTTTTGTAAAACTCAAAATGGGGCCTCTACGGTAAGAGCGATTTGTGTGATGTTTATATTTTTGGAAAGCTTAGTCGATTGCGATCAAAATGTTGGAAATCGATTTTTGAATTTTGCTTTTGCTTTTTTGCAACATCCGGTTGAATTTTTTCGAAGTTTGGGGGCTTATTTCTCGTGACCTTGACCTTTGGTGACCATTACCTTTAGTAGGTCAAAGGTCATTGACCTTGGCTATCAGTTGATACTTTGAACTTTGACCTCCGACGTCTACTTCCGGTTTTATAGCTGCCCGAAAACAGCAAAATTCGCAACTTTGGGCTGCTCTAGAGCGTGACCTAATTAATTTAGAGTGTTAATTTTTTCAGATTCTTAAAGTGCTTTTTGTCCTCTTTCCAACGATATATAACAAAAGTTTGTAAAATGAAAATTGAATTTTTTGATTTTTGCAAAGAAAAGTACATTTTGCCGTATTTTCGCTTCCTTGAAATGTATGTGTGTATATCTCGTGATCTATGAGCTGTACAAGCTTCAAATTTTTACTGTGAATATACATTTTGAATATGATTAGATTCCTTTCCAAAAAAACGAGATGGGCGTGGCACATCCGGGTGAACTTCAAATGTACCATTTATATCGGTCAGCGAATTACGACTGCAGTAAATAACGTTTTTCAAAAAAGTACCTTGCATACATATATCTCATTACTTTGGCCAGTTTATCCCAAAAAATCAAATGTTTCTGCCTGTTTGTTGCAATTTTTCGACATTTGCAAAAAATCAGTTTTTTTTTTTAGTTTGGGGGCTTATTTCTAGTGACTTTGACCTTTGGTGACCTTGACCTTTACAAGGTCATTGGTCACTGACTTAAGCTATCAGTTGACAATTTGGCATTAGACTTCTGACGTCTATTTCCGGTTTTATAGCTGCTCGAAAGCAGCAAAATTTGCAACGTTGGACTGCTCTAGAGCGTGACCTAATTAATTTAGAGGATTATTTTTTTCACATTCCGAAGGCGCCTTTTGTCCTCTTTCCAGCGATGCACAACAAAAGTTTTTAAAATGAAAATTTAATTTTTGGACTTTTAAAATTAAAGTACATTTTGCTTTTTTGAAACGTATTTGTGTATATCTCGTGATCTATTAGATGTACAAGCTTCAAATTTGTACCATGAATATATATTTTGTATGAGATTAGATTTACGCAAAAGTAAATTAGATGGGCGTGGCACATACGGGTAAACTTCCAATTTACCAGTTATATCGGTCAGCGCTTTACATCTGTAGGAAATAACGTTTTTCCAAAAAATTCTTTGCACACAGATACCTCGTTGCTTCGGCCAGTTTCTCCCAGAAAATCAGATGGTTCGGCCTGTTTGTTGCAATTTTGCAACGTTAGCAAAGTCCCACTCTGTGCCACGTGTGGCTCTAGTTTGTTTTTTTTTTCGAAATTTACACACCTCACACAGCCTAGACTGCAGCAGTTACCGCAAGTTCACAACTTCTCCAGGCCTTCCGTAGTGGCGACGTTTCTAATGAATGAACATTTGAAAATTTTTGCAAAACCGGAAGTGCTGCATTGCAACATACCTAAAAAGTCGGTCAGTGGCTCTAGAACTCTCATTTTTGGATCGATTTTCGTCGGGTTTGCATTTTTGAAAACGTGAAATAATTTCCAACAAGATAGCAGTTGAAAAATTTCATAATTCGAAAATTCGTAGCACACATTTTTTTGCCGTATTTTGCACATTTTTGCAACTTTGCTATTTAAAGACCGATTGATCTGAAAATTTGGGTGCCTTCAAGTTTCACGAATATAAAAACATTGGCAGAGTCAAAATTTTGGCTTCATTTTCGGTTTCAACGTAGAAAGGGTTTAAACTTCCGGTTGACCTACTTGTGCTGTAATTGATGTATCGCAACAAAATTTATGTCAATCTTAATTAAATTAGAAGACAAAAAAAACGAAGAAGAAAAAATCCGGACCGGAAGTGAAACTTTGACCGCCATCTTTTTTGTAAAACTCAAAATGGGGCCTCTACGGTAAGAGCGACTTGTGTGTTATTTGTATTTTTAGAAAGTCCAAACGATTGCGAAAAAATGTATGGGAGCCGAATTTTGAATTTCGCTTTTGCATTTTTGCAACATCCGGTTGAATTTTTTCGAAGTTTGGGGGCTTATTTCTCGTGACCTTGACCTTTGGTGACCATGACCTTTAGTAGGTCAAAGGTCATTGACCTTGGCTATCAGTTGATACTTTGACCTTTGACCTCCGACATCTACTTCCGGTTTTATAGCTGCGCGAAAACAGCAAAATTCGCAACTTTGGACTGCTCTAGAGCGTGACCTAATTAATTTAGAGTGTTATTTTTTTCAGATTCCGAAGGCGCCTTTTTTCCTCTTTCCAACGATATAAAACAAAAGTTTGTAAAATGAAAATTGAAGTTTTTGATTTTTGAAAAGTATAGTACATTTGCCGTATTTTTCGCTTGTTTGAAATGTATGTGTGTATATCTCGTGATCTATTAGATGTACAAGCTTCAAATTTGTACCGTGAAAATATATTTTGAATATGATTAGATTCACCCCCAAAAAAACGAGATGGGCGTGGCACATCCGGGTGAACTTCAAATTTACCAATTATATCGGTCAGCGAATTAAGGCTTCAGGAAATAACGTTTTTCAAAAAAATAAACTTGCATACATATACCTAATTACTTTGGCCAGTTTATCCCAAAAAATCAAATGTTTCTGCCTGTTTGTTGCAATTTTGCGACATTTGCAAAAAAATCATTTTTTGTTTGTTTGGGGGCTTATTTCTCGTGACCTTGACCTTTGGTGACCTTGACCTTTACAAGGTCGTTGGTCACTGACTTTGGCTATCAGTTGACAATTTGACATTAGGCCTCCGACATCTACTTCCGGTTTTATAGCTGCCCGAAAACAGGAAAACTCGCAAATTTGGACTGCTCTAGAGCGTGACCTAATTAATTTAGAGGGTTATTTTTTTCAGATTCCGAAGGCGCCTTTTGTCATCTTTCCAGTGATGTACAACAAAAGTTTTTAAAATGAAAATTTTATTAATTAAAGTTTATTTTGCTTTTTTGAAATGTATGTGTGTATATCTCGTGATCTATTAAATGTACAAGCTTCAAATTTGAACTGCGAGTATACATTTTTAATGTGATTAGATTCAAGTCCAAAAAAATGAGATGGGCGTTTCACATCCGGGTAAATTTGCAATTTATCATTTTTATGGGTCAGAGAATTACGTCCGTAGAAAATGACGTTTCTCCAAAAAGTACTTTGCACGCAGATACACCGTTACTTTGGCCAGTTTATCCTAGAAAATCAGGTCTTTCGGCCTGTTTGTTGCAATTTTGCGACGATAGCAAAGTCCCACTCTGTGCCATAATTGGCTCTAGTTGTGGGACTTTGCTACCGCAAAGTCCCAGTTTGTTTTCGAAATGTCTCTTTTTTTTCTTTTTTTTTTGCAGTGCGTTCTTCGAACGCACTGCTTTGTTTTCGAAATGTTTTTTGCAGTGCGTTCTTCGAACGCACTGCTTTGTTTTCGAAATGTTTTTTTTTTTTTTTATTTTTTTTTCGAATCCTTCCCATCGCGCCCAGCCAAAACTACAAATGCCACATAAAAACTGTTAACATTTCTCCCGCAAAACCCGCGAAACTAAACTACATGAATGTATTTTGACGCCATTTTGTCCAACCGGAAATGACGTAGGGGCCTATGTTTAACTTTAGGTTTTTTCTCATTTACGACGCTAGTTTTTAATCAATTTTGATAGCGTTTTTTTTTTTATTTATTACTATATATCTTTCTTTACAAGATAGCTTTTTCAAACTTTTAGAAGTTTGAACTTTGTCGCTGACTTTTTTAATTTTAATTTTTGCGGTTTTCTCAACTTCTACAATTTTATTTCGATCGATCTGAAAATTTACAGATATATAAACATTTTGATTGCAAACTATAATTAATTTTCAAAATTTCGATATCACTTCCGGTTTTGAAGTTATTTGCTTTTAAAGTTGAATTTTGCACTTCCGAAATATAGAAGATATTTAAAAAATTTATTTTGCAATTAGCTACAATTGTCTATTAAATGATGCTAAATTAAAAAAATCCGAACCGGAAGTAACGGATCAGCCGCCATGTTGATATGACTAACTTTTGTAAAACTCAAAATGGGGCCTCAGGGTTAAATCTAATTTCCATAATTTTAGATTTTCTAAAAACATTCAACGATTGCGCAAAAAAGTATGGGAAGGGATTTTTCAATTCCGCTTTTGCTTTTCTTTTATTTCCGGTTGAAATTTTCCAGTAATTGTCAAAAATTTAAAAGGTCATATTTCGCGACCTTGACCTTCGGTGACCTTTTGATCTGAACAAAAGTTATTGCCCTTGATTATATCTACCCAATTGTATGTTCACTTTTGTTGTCTGATGTTTACTTCCGGTTTTGCAGCCAATTGAAAATCACAAATTTTACCTTTAAAGAGCTCTATCACGTGACCTAATTTACATAGGACAGAATTTTTTACATATTCCTTTTACGTTTAATGTCATCTTTCCATTAATATATCACACTTGGTATTTTTATCAAAATTGCGCGTTTAAAAATTTCAAAATTCTGTAATTTCTTCTATACTAATTGTGCGTGTTTTTCTTTAAATCGAAATAGAGTCTCAGGGGATAATTCGATTTGTGTTATTTTGATGTATATAGAATCTATAACCGATTGCCGAAATATATATGGAAACCGATTTTTGAATTTTGAATTTGATTTTGAGATTTTAACGATTAAAATTTTTAAAAACTTTGAAGGGTCGTATATTGTGACGTTGACCTTTGACGAATTTTTGACTGTACAAATATGATAGCTCTCGGGAAGTTTTATCCAATGATATATAAAGCTTTATTGTAAGATGTATACTTCCGCTTTTATCGCCATTTGAAAATTGCGAATTTTCCCTATAAAACAATCTGATTAATGTGTTGCATTTGGGCGACCTACAAGATATAAGTTTCAGCGATCTGAAATTATTTTTTAGTTTAATCTTTAAAATGATTCAAAGTTGTTATATATGTTTTTCCTGTTGTGGGTGATGTAAATATTGAATATTTGGAACGAAATTACAACCTTTAGAATTTTAAATTTTATCTCTTATAATTATGCAACAAAGTAGAAATAGAACTTACAGATATCCGGCACCCCTCCGCTTCGCTCCGCTCCGCTCCGAGCTACCGGATATCTGTAAGTTCTATTACTACTATTTGCCCACCCGCCCTCCCTTTTAAATAACCAAAAAATGTCTTTAATAAACATTCACTCCCCTACAACTTATTTCGGATCAGGAGACATTCAAAAATCTCTAACTAAACTTCCCGGTTTTCCATGGGCTAAATATAAAGGTGAGAAACATCTTCCAGGTCATAAGGGCGAATACAGTTTGAAAATAATATTCATTCAAAGGGAGAACATAGCTTAAATAATGACTTCTTTTGTCCTGTCTTTCTTTGTTCGCAGTAGTTTGAATTTCCACCTGTTGCCTCATTGAATTCATTTTGAAGTGGGACGAGTTAATGTACAGTTTAGTTTCTAGTATTAGGTCTACTCTCGTTTTAATATTCTTTGGACAAGAGATAAACAAAATTATATTTGACTATAATCCAATCCAGGTATGTAATATCTATATTTAATTTTAACAGTATTATAATTGCCTAAATCGATAACTTTAAACAAAAACTGCACTAACTGCTATTATAGATTTTATAGCTATATATCCAACACTTGTTAAATATGTCGGTTAGTTTACAATACCATAAGGTGACTCGGCTTCTAACTCCCTCCGAGTTTCCACGGTTATCCATAACAGTTTAAGATTCTGTTTAGAAAGGTGAGTGTGTAAAATATTTAATAATAAATTCTCCATTTTACATTTCAGGTTACGTGACAAATATTCACAGATGTGACAATCAATAATAATACAGTATAATGGTACACGTGTTTGATCGATCAATAGAAGTTAATTACCTGTGAAACTTCCTACCTGCGCATTTATACCTAACAACATAACAACAGTTGGTAACTAAGGACCCGTACTATAGTACGCT
>JAUJPP010000003.1:59175540-59198640 GCA_030562195.1 Nipponacmea schrenckii | reverse complement strand
ATTAAAAAATATCTACTTGTAGACAATATATTGAATATTATTTGACCTAATTTTCAAGGTCATAGATTAAGTGGGTCACACCTTCCGTACCCGTTAAAGTGACCTAATTTTGAAAAAATCGAAATTTAAATAATTCGAAAGAAAATACGAAATTCGAAAATCGGTCTCCAAGAAAAGGTAGATAATGATCCATTGTATCTATGTGCTAAATTTCATCAAAATCGGTCTATCAGTAGTGTCTGAATTTCGGATTTAAGAATTGTAACGAAAATTCAAAATGGCGGCCGATATGGCAGCTTGACCTAATTATTTAGGTCAAATCAATTACTATTGACAAGTTATTTATAAAACAGTTTTCACTTTTCACCTAGCAGTTATAGACCGGAAGTTACGTAATTACGTCATTTGAGGCTAAACCGGAAGTGGAATTTTTATTTTCACATTTTTTCAAAAATTATAAACATATCGCCTATCAACTGGTAAAGTTTCAAAATTTTACCATTTATATTAAAGGAGAAATCACGGTCTGAAATTTTTGCCGATGACCCTTGAATATTGAATTGCAAATCGTGGGTAAAATATTTAGCCTAATTGCATAAAACCTATAATTGTTAGTTGACAAATACATTGAAGTTTTCAAATCTGAAAATCCGGTCAAAATCGAACTGAAAATAAACTTGCTAAAGCAAAAAAACCTGAACTTCCGGTTCTCACTTCCTGTCAGAGATAGAACTTCCGGTTTTGTTTTATTTGATAATAGAAATCATTCTAAGATCAACTGTAGATTTAGAATTTCTGCACCTTTTACCAGTTTGTCTGCAAACTCATCCAAGAATTACAAAAAAAAAAAAAAAAAAAAAAAAATAAAATAATCCGAACGATTACAATACGTTTTCGACAAAGTCGAAATACGTAATAATCCGAACGATTACAATACGTTTTCGCCGAAGTCGAAATACGTAATAATCCGAACGATTACAATACGTTTTCGCCAAAGTCGAAATACGAAAAAAAAAAAAAAAAAAATAAAATAATCCGAACGATTACAATACGTTTTCGACAAAGTCGAAATACGTAATAATCCGAACGATTACAATACGTTTTCGCCAAAGTCGAAATACGTAAAAAAAACTAGAACCGTTAGACGGTACCAAGGCAGTGCGCGTCCCTTCTATTGCATGGGTGAAACGTTGCATTTATAATATCCAATTCCATAATAATAACTAGACCTGTTTGTAACAATAGTGCAGCTTCCGAGATATTTAGAATTTGTTATATCTCCTGGCTGTCATTTAAAATAGAACGTAACCACGCCTACTCAGTATAATGACTTGTTTTGATTGGTTGTGATACTTAAACTGGAAATGTCAAAATTTGTCTTGACCAAACATAAGAAATTAACACAATTTGACTTTATGACCTGTTACATTATCTTCTTAACTCTTCTTGTAACATTTATATCTATTTAATTAGTGTGTAAAACAAAACGTCGAAAAAACTAATTTGTGGTCTAAGGGACATAACACCTTATTTGAGATTATAAATTGATCTCGGATTAAATTAACTTTCCAGATCGTTGATACTTTTAATTTGTTTATTTATTTATTTATCAATCTTAATTTAGGTGTAGTAGGAACATTAGATCCTGCAATTTGTGGCAAGTTGCCATGGTATAACATAGAGCCATCAAATTAACAGCGCGGCTTTACATCTTTAAGAGTGTATTTTATAGAGTTCCGTCCCCTATACCACTAGTCCTCTCAACTGTACATTATTTTTGCTTAAGAGAATATCATTTAGAATTCTAAAGGTTGTCATTTCCTTCCAAATATTCCATATCATACATCGCCCACAACGAGAAATGAATAATCATTCCTTTTATTTAAGATATATAATATCTTTGAATCATTTTAACTGGATTAATTTTTAATCGTAAAAAAATCAAAATCAAAATAACAATTCAAAAATCGGTTTCCATATATATTTCGGCAATAGATTCTATATACATGTACATCAAAATAACACAAATTGAATTATCTTCCGAGACCCTATTTCGATTTAAAGAAAAATACACACAGTTAGTATAGAAGAAATTACGAAGTTTGCAAATTTAAAACGTGCAATTTTGATCAAATATCAAGTGTTATACACCATTGGAAACAATAAGTAGACCTGTTTGAAACAGTTCTGCAGCTTTCGAGCTATTTAGAATTTGTTGGTCTCCTGGCTGTCATTTAAGGATAGAATGTAGATTGATTTTGCGATTATTGGGAGAGATGATTTATTCATGATTTAACACGTGACATTTGAGTTTGTTTATAGACTGGCAATCATTAAGGTTTGTGATGTAAAAAAATATCTGGGCTTAACCACGCCTACAAAGTCCATTGACTTGTTTTGGAAACTTCAACTGGAAAATTTGTGAATTGACCGTTTTAAAGGAAAAAATCGCAATTTTTAAATGCCGATAAACCGAAAGTTTACATTTTGCTATAAAGCTTAATATGTCATTGGATAGAACTATCACATATGTACAGATATAAAGATCGCCAAAGGTCAACGTCACAATATACATCTTCGAAGTTTTTATAATTTTTAATCGTAATTAAATCAAAATCAAATTAAAAATTCAAAAATCAGTTTCCATATAAATTTCGGCAATCGGTTATAGATTCTATATACATGTCCATCAAAATAACACATATTGACTGATCCTCCGAGACCCTATTTCGATTGAAAGAAAAATACACACAGTGATGTAAAATATCTGGGCTTAACCACGCCCACAAAGTCTAATGACTTGTTTTGATTGGTTGTGATACTTTAACTGGAAATGTCAAAATGTGTGTCTTGACCAAAAGATAAGAAATTAACACAATCAGACTTTATGACCTGTTTCATTTATATCTGTTTAATTAGAGTGTAATTTTATTCTTAAACTTTTCGCAATTTTATTTATACATATTGAGATTAGGGTGATTGAAAAGTAACAAGTTACTATTCAATATAAGGCACTGGCACAGGGTTAAAGTTATGTTTACAATAATTGTGTGGTTATGTGTAATGAATTAAGTAAAACAAAATCATAACGTTATCATATAAAACTTCTTGGACCTAATAAAGAAATTCATAAAACTATAATTTACATTAGGGAAATACTTGAAACATTATTAAAAAATTTTTAATTGAAAGTACAGGATCAAAAAGGACAGCTTCAAATTTCTGGAATAACGAAGAAAATTTATTAATGGCTACAACTATAGAAAATAAAGTCGTTCATACTGTTATATATTATAAAGTACAATGATAGTTGATAAAATGAGAACATTAAGTTCTGTGGGATCATTCTACATTATCGATAGAGTCAAGTCTACCACGAACAAGTATATCTTGTAGATTTTTATTTTTTGAATATGCTATGACTAATTTTTTGTAAAAAACAGTGGGAAATTTATTTTGTAATTCGGTATAGTATCTTTTGATGATTCGGGATGCTTGGCAAGAAATGTTATTGAATGGAGCAACAAATGGGATTATTTGAGAATCAAACTGTATATTTAATCCAGAGGGTGAAATGGTTTTTAGTTGATTCATCCAAAAGCTCTCCCTGTATAGTCTTGTACTCTTAGGGTTGGTGTCTTCTTCTGTGATGACTTTTCAATGGGTGTCACTTTCATATCTGCTAAGGAATGGTTGACGGAATTGAAATGGTTCCCAATAGGTTTATCCAGGTGATGGGAGATGTCGAACCGATGACCGTTAATTCTTTCTCTCAAAGAGTTTTGAGTTTCGCCTACGTACTGTAAATGGCATTTGTCGCATGAAATTAGGTAAATAATATTAGTAGTGGTACAAGAAAGTAAGCCGTTAATCGCGAATTGTTTACCGTTATGTTTATTAGAGAAGGAATTGGTTGTTAAAATATGCTCGCAGGTTCTACATCTTGTAGATCTGCACGGCCGTGATCCGAAAGATTGATTAGAGTTTACCGGAACGAGGATTGTATTCCGGTTCTCAATTTCTGAAAGAGTTTTGCTTTTAATGCTGCGGAGATATCGTTTTGAATATCCCCGCTCTCGCAATTTCTTAAAGACTAATTGGCACGCATCATTAAAATCCTCTGTTCTGGTGCAAATTCTACGGAACCGTAGAACTTGCGATTTAATTATGCCTGAAAATGTATGCTTAGGATGAAAAGAGCTTTTGGTGGGTATCGGTAGGTTTGAAAAATACTTTGATATCAGCCTTCCTAGTTTCATTAAAATCCGGTCCTTTGAATACTGTTGTGTCGAGAAAGTCCATGCTATTATCACTTATATTTTCTGTTAATTTGATTGATGGGTGATGGCTATTTAAAATTTCGAAGTATTGCCAGAATTCCTGGATAGTGTGTTGCCAAATTAAAAATATGTCATCTAAAAAGCGTCCGTAGAAAAGTGGTTTAAAAGGAGAGATCAATTCAATTTCACGTTCCCATTCTGCCATGAAAATATTGGCATAACTTGGGGCAAATCGCTTACCCATTGCTGTTCCTGAAGTCTGAAGATAAACCTTACCGTTAAAATAAAAATCATTCCGTTTTAAACAAATTTCGAGTAATTGAAGAATTTCAGAATCAGGTCGTTTTGGATCGGGAGTTCTCTCAAAGCATTTTTTTACAGCGTTCAAACCGGCTTCGTTGTCAATATTGGTATACATGCTACTAACGTCCATTGATATGAAGAAAGCATTTTCCGGGATTTCTAAATTCTTTATTTTTGCAACGAAATCGGATGTGTCTTTAGATAAGATGGGTGTTGGCACGCTAAAGGTAACAAAAAATGGTCTATGTATTCCGAAACTCGATAAGATTCGCTGGAGCAGTCTGAAATAATTGGTCGACCCTTAGGTACAATGTTTGGTAAAAACCATTCTGTTTCCGGGTTCTTATGTATCTTCGGGAGTGTATAAATATGCCGTTGACGTGCCGTGGAATTTGCCGAAAGGTAATCGTATTGTTTATCTGAAATAATTTTGTCATTCAATAATTTCTTTAAAATGTCATTGATCATACTGCCGGTTTCTCTAAAAATCGGAGCATCTAAAATTTGGTAATGTTCGCGTTTGTTTAATTGATTTTCAACTTCTTTGATATAATCTTCGCGGTTTAAAAATCACTTTTCCGTATGATGATACTTTTATCATTCTTTAGGTTGGTTAAAATGGTCCTTTCAGCGCGCGTTAGGTTACTATTTACTTTTACCAATGGTAAGAGAGAGGTTTCAAATCGTATGTTATCGCAAATTTCTAAAATATCGGTATGTATTAGGGCATCTGGTGGAGTCCACTCAGATTTTTCCACAAATTTCTTCCGGGTACCTCTACCGAGGGTTTTTCTGTAAAAATAGGCCAATTTTATTAATCGTTCGAATTTGCAAGTGGCATCTAAAATTTTGTCAATCGATGAAGGCACTGCCGTGGGTATGAATTTAAGGCCTTTGTCCAATAGACTTTCTTCCATTACATATTGATTTATATATTGCTTGAAAGCTGGGAATTTGCACATTATAAATCTGTTCGAATTTTGTTTTTAAGTTAAATAGAACTAAATATAAAAAAATATGAATGTTAAAATCGCTTATTTTCTACTAGGCGTATTTTCATCAGTTTTTCGGTCTATAGCTAAAATAAAGATAGAAGCTGATGAAAATCACATCATAATGTCAATTAGAATGTTGCCAAGAGTCTTGTTCATGAGATATGAACCATCTGAAGATACGAGAAATATGCAAATTACCAATTTTTGGATCCCTATTAATCCAAATGTTCTTTACTAAAATTAGAAATCAAGGTATCATATGAACCTTTAGCAAATGAAGATGATTTTGCAGAAAAATAAAGGATGCATATTAGTAAGTTAGTCCTCTTCGTTCCTTGCGGAGAATAGGGCTGCTACAGACGTTCTCCATCTCACTGTGTTATGAGCTGTTCTTTTTGCTTCATTCCAGGTCTTGCCAATCCTTCCTAGCTCTTTCAGTCTTATTCTTTTCAAGCTATGTAAAGGTCGTCCTTGTCTTCTATGCCCTTGGGGATTCCAGTCCAGTGCCTCTCTGGTGATGTTGTTTTGAGATGAAAAGGATGCATATGGTAGAGTTCAAAAGTTATGAACTTTCAAACGGAAGTCAGTTTTGAAAAACTTTGGCAGGACCTGGTCCAAAGACAAATTTGAAATTGAAAAATATGCCACTAGAGGACCTAGATAATTATCCAAATTATATTTTAAAACAAGTCTGAAAAAAATAGGATTAAAAATGGCGGACGAGTAGTATTTTTCCAATAATTTGCATATTTCAAGATGACGATCAAACGGTTAGGAATTTGCATATACGGCATACATACAAAATGAAGATATTGATGGTACTGATTCTGTGGAATATAAAATTGCAAGTTTATGCAAAAATTTAATCCGAAAATTCCGATTTCTATGATTTTCTACATTTTTTTGGTCATTTTCGGACGTTTCCGGCTAATTTCGGAAATGTTTTATCGGAATCTTTAATGATAATTTTTTGTCTACTCATCTACCAATTTTTGTGAAAAAATAAGACGTAAATTTAAAAAAAACACGTGCTTTTTCATAAATCACGCACAATTAATATAGAACTAAGAACAAAATATTCAAATATTAAAAAGCGCAATTTTGATCAAAATATAAAGTGTTATACACCATTGGAAAGAATAAATTACGCGTAATAAGGACATAAAAGAAATTTTGACGTATGTAAATTAGGTCACGTGACAGAGCTCTTCGAAGTTAAAAAGTGCAATTTTCAAATAGCTGTAAAACCGGAAGTTGACATTGCTAAACACAAATGAAGACATCAATGGATAGATCTCGACAAGGGCAACAACTTTTGTGCAGGTCACATGGTCACCAAAGGTCAAGGTCACGATATATGAACGTTGGAAAATTAGGCACTGAGTGAAAAAAAAAGAACCGGAAATGAAAGGTAAGCTAAATCGAAATTCAAAATTCGGCTTCCTAAGAATTGTTAGCAATCGATTGAAGATTTCATAGACATCAAAATTACAATTGTCCGATAAACCCCTAAGGCCCAATTTTTCACTTTACAAAAGTAAGTGGTTTAATGATGGCGACTGATCTGTTACTTCCGGTTCAATTTTTGTTAATTATAAAATCATTATGGGTTAATAGTAACTAATTGCAAAAAAAAAAATTCAAATATCTTTAGAATTCCGGAAGTGAAAATTCGAAGTTTAGCGACGTATGACGCCGAAACCGGAAGTGATGTCGACATTTTGAAAACAGATTTTTCTTGACAAGAAAAATGTTTATCTAACTGCAAATTTTGATTTCGATCTAATCAAAATTGCAAAAGTTAGAAAAAGTGTTAAATTTTAAAATTCAAAAGTCAGCAACAAAAGTAAAAATTTCAAAATTTTTAAACTGCTATTATGTAAATCTAAGTTATAAGTAGTAAATAAAAAAAGTCCGAACCAGATTGGATAAAAATACGAGCCGTGAGTTAGTAAACAAAAATAAAATTTGTGACGTTCTACGTCATTTCCGGTAGAACAAAAATGCGTCATTTTACATTTAAACAACAACGAGCACTAGATTACGTTACAATATCACGCCAGATTGTGTAAGACATTTGCAGTTATTGCTGGGGAGCGTGACCAGAAAGAGACAAAAAAAAAATAGTCATTTCGAAAACAAAGCAGTGCGTTCGAAGAACGCACTGCAAATAAAATAATCCGAACGATTACAATACGTTTTCGCCAAAGTCGAAATACGTAACTAGAATTGCTTACAATTATGAACGTATTTCGAGAGCCTTAAAATATTATGTAGGCTAAATTTGCAATTACCTACGTCTAGACAATATATTGAATATCATTTGACCTAGTTTTCAAAGTTATAAAATAATTAGGTCACACCTTCCGTAACGGTTAATGATGGCGAAAATATGAAAATTATCAATTTTTGCTGTATTTAAGTACACTTATCTCTATGAATTTTTTAAGTAAGCCAAATTAAAAAATATCTACTCGTAGACAATATATTGAATATTATTTGACCTAATTTTCAAGGTCATAGATTAAGTGGGTCACACCTTCCGTAGCCGTTAAAGTGACCTAATTTTGAAAAAATCGAAATTTAAATAATTCGAAAGAAAATACGAAATTTGAAAATCGGTCTCCAAGAAAAGGTAGATAATGATCCATTGTATCTATGTGCTAAATTTCATCAAAATCGGTCTATCAGTAGTGTCTGAATTTCGGATTTAAGAATTGTAACAAAAATTCAAAATAGCGGCCGATATGGCAGCTTGACCTAATTATTTAGGTCAAATCAATTACTATTGACAAGTTATTTATAAAACAGTTTTCACTTTTCACCTAGCAGTTATAGACCGGAAGTTACGTAATTACGTCATTTGAGGCTAAACCGGAAGTAGAATTTTTTTTTTCACATTTTTTCAAAAATTATAATCATATCGCCTATCAACTGGTAAAGTTTCAAAATTTTACCATTTATATTAAAGGAGAAATCACGGTCTGAAATTTTTGCCGATGACCCTTGAATATTGAATTGCAAATCGTGGGTAAAATATTTAACCTAATTGCATAAAACCTATAATTGTTAGTTGACAAATACATTGAAGTTTTCAAATCTGAAAATTCGGTCAAAATCGAACCGAAAATAAACTTGCTAAAGCAAAAAAAACCTCAACTTCCGGTTCTCACTTCCTGTCAGAGATAGAACTTCCGGTTTTGTTTTATTTGATAATAGAAATCATTCTAAGATCAACTGTAGATTTAGAATTTCTGCACCTTTTACCAGTTTGTCTGCAAACTCATCCAAGAATTACAAAAAAAAAAAAAAAAAAAAAAACTAGATCCCCAGGCTTCGCGAGGTTCTGACGCAGTGCGTAGTAGTTTTGACATACGCTTTAAAACTACCCCACAAAGTATCGGTAGAACAGTAACGTTATTTTACAGAGTATAAGTCGTTTTATTTCAAAGCATAATTGGTTTCGCTGAAACTCGTGTCATGTAGATCGCCCAAACGCATAATTAAACAAACAGTTTTTAACGCTGAAATTCGCAATTTTCAAATGGTGATAAAACGGAAAGTATACATCGTACATCAAAAAATAATATATCAATGGATAGATCTTTTCGAGAGCTATCAAATTTGTGCAGCTCACAAGGTCACCAAAGGTCAAGGTTACAATATACGACCATTTGAATTTTTTATATATTACTATCAGGTAAATATCGAAATCAAAATCAAAATTCAAAAATCGGTTTCCAAAAATAATTCAACAATCGATATAACATTCTATAGGCATCAAAATTACACGAATCGGAGCATCTCCAGAGCCGCAATTTCGATTTAAAGAAAATTACGCACAGTTAGTAGAGAAGAAAATACAAATTTTGAAATACTAAAAAGCGCATTTTAAGTGGAAATATGTGGATTTATATATCATTAAAAAGAGAGAATAAACTGTAAACAGATTCAATATGAATTTTTGTTATTCATAAATTAGTTCACGTGACAGAGCTCTTTAAAAATAAAAATCACAAATTTCAATCGGTTATAAAACCGGATGTGGACATCGGACAACACAAATGAATATATCATTGAATAGATATCATCAAGGGCAATAAATCGTGTTCAGGTCACAAGGTCACCAAAGGTCAAGGTCACGAAATATTGGCCTTTGAAATTTTGATCATTACCAAAAAAATTAAAATGGGAATAAAAGAAAATCAAAATCAAAATTCAAAAATCGGCTTCCAAATATAATTGCGCAATCGACTCTAGTTATTAGATATGAAAAATAACGAAAATCCCTTGATTCCCTGAATTTGAATTTCAAATTTTATAAAAGTTTGACATTTCAATATGTCGGCTTTTTGTTGCTTCCGGTCGGAATATTTTCATCCTCGTTTTTTTGTATGACTATTTCTAGCATATTGCAAAAAGAATTTTTGAAATATCTTGAAAATTCCGGAAATTGATTTTTAAATTTTAAAAGCGAATAACGTCAAAACCGGAAGTGATTTCGAAAATTTAAAAAATAATTTTTGATCGCATTAATAGTGTCTATCTACCTATTAATTTTCGGGTGCATAGAAATAAAATTGTAGAAGTTGAAAAAAAAGCAAAAATTAAATTTAAAAAAGTCAGCTACAAAGGTAATGAAACTAGCAGTTTTAAACTGCAGTTATGTAGCTAGCAGTTTAAAGAAGCTAACAAAAGAAGTTTTGTCAAAATCAATTGAAAAATAAAGGTAATAAACAGCAAAAACCCAAAAAGCGCTATTGCCCACAGCTCGCTTCCGGTTGCTCTAAATAACGTCATTTTACATTTAACAAAAAGTTTGAATAGCCAATAGCAACAGGTAGTTTGTGGCAAGTTGCCTTCTTAGAGAACAATCGAGGGTAAAATTCGAAAAAAAAAAAAAAAAAAAAAGACATTTCGAAAACAAAGCAGTGCGTTCGATGAACGCACTGCAATAAAATAATCCGAACGATTACAATACGTTTTCGCCAAAGTCGAAATACGTAATAATCCGAACGATTACAATACGTTTTCGCCAAAGTCGAAATACGTAATAATCCGAACGATTACAATACGTTTTCGCCAAAGTCGAAATACGTAACTAGAACCGTTAGACGGTACCAAGGCAGTGCGCGTCCCTTCTATTGCATGGGTGAAACGTTGCATTTATAATATCCAATTCCATAATAATAACTAGACCTGTTTGTAACAATTGTGCAGCTTCCGAGATATTTAGAATGTGTTATATATCCTGGCTGTCATTTAAAATAGAACGTAATCACGCCTACTCAGTATAATGACTTGTTTTGATTGGTTGCGATACTTAAACTGGAAATGTCAAAATTTGTCTTGACCAAACGATAAGAAATTAACACAATTTGACTTTTTGACCCTGTTGCATTATCTTCTTAACTCTTCTTGTAACATTTATATCTGTTTAATTAGTGTGTAAAACAAAACGTCGAAAAAACAAATTTGTGGTCATAAAGGGACATAACACCTTATTTGAGAATACAAATTGATCTCGGATTAAATTAACTTTCCAGATCGTTGATACTTTTAATTTGTTTATTTATTTATTTATTTATCAATCTTAATTTAGGTGTAGTAGGAACATTAGATCCTGCAATTTGTGGCAAGTTGCTATGGTATAACATAGAGCCATCAAATTAACAGCGCGGCTTTACATCTTTAAGAGAGTATTTTATAGAGTTGCGTCCCTTATACCACTAGTCCTCTCAACTGTACATTATTTTTGCTTAAGAGAATATCATTTAAAATTATAAAGGTTGTCATTTCGTTCCACATATTCCATATCATACATCGCCCACAACGAGAAATGAACAATCATTCCTTTTATTTAAGATATATAATATCTTTGAATCATTTTAACTGGATTAATTTTTAATCGTAAAAAAATCAAAATCAAAATAACAATTCAAAAATCGGTTTCCATATATATTTCGGCAATAGATTCTATATACATGTACATCAAAATAACACAAATTGAATTATCTTCCGAGACCCTATTTCGATTTAAAGAGTTAGTATAGAAGAAATTACAAAATTTGCAAATTTAAAACGTGCAATTTTGATCAAAAATCAAGTGTTATACACCATTGGAAAGAATAACTAGACCTGTTTGTAACAGTTCTGCAGCTTTCGGGCTATTTAGAATTTGTTGGTCTCCTGGCTGTCATTTAAGGATGTAGATTGATTTTGCGATTATTGGGAGAGATGATTTATTCATAATTTAACACGTGACATTTGAGCTTGTTAATAGACTGGCAATCATTAAGGTTTGTGATGTAAAAATATCTGGGCTTAACCACGCCCACAAAGTCCATTGACTTGTTTTGGAAACTTCAACTGGAAATGTCAAAATTTGTGAATTGACCGTTTTATAGGAAAAATTCGCAATTTTTAAATGCCGATAAACCGAAAGTTTACATTTTGCTATAAAGCTTAATATGTCATTGGATAGAACGTATCACATATGTACAGGTATAAAGATCGCCAAAGGTCAACGTCACAATATACACCTTCGAAGTTTTTATAATTTTTAATCGTAATTAAATCAAAATCAAATTAAAAATTCAAAAATCACTTTCCATATAAATTTCGGCAATCGGTTAGAGATTCTATATACATGTCCATCAAAATAACACATATTGACTGATCCTCCGAGACCCTATTTCGATTGAAAGAAAAATACACACAGTGATGTAAAATATCTGGGTTTAACCACGCCCACAAAGTCTAATGACTTGTTTTGATTGGTTGGGGATACTTTAACTGGAAATGTCAAAATTTGTGTCTTGACCAAAAGATAAGAAATTAACACAATCAGATTTTATGACCTGTTGCATTTATATCTGTTTAATTAGAGTGTAATTTTATTCTTAAACTTTTCGCAATTTTTATTTATACATAATGATTTATATATTGCTTGAAAGCTGGGAATTTGCACATTATAAATGTTCGAATTTTGTTTTTAAGTTAAATAGAACTAAATATAAAAAAATATGAATGTTAAAATCGCTTATTTTCTACTAGGCGTATTTTCATCAGTTTTCGATAGCTAAAATAAAGATATTGTTATCTAGCTGATAAAAATCACACCCAATAATGTCAATTAGAATGTTGCCAAGAGTCTTGTTCATGAGATATAACCATCTGAAGATACGAGAAATATGCAAATTACCAATTTTTGGATCCCTATTAATCCATATGTTCTGTACTAAAATTAGAAATCAAGGTATCATATGAACCTTTAGCCAATGAAGATGATTGTGCAGAAAAATAAAGGATGCATATTAGTAAGTTTGTCCTCTTCGTTCCTTGCGGAGAATAGGGCTGCTACAGACGTTCTCCATCTCACTCTATTATGAGCTGTTCTTTTTGCTTCATTCCAGGTCTTGCCAATCCTTCCTAGCTCTTTCAGTCTTATTCTTTTCAAGCTATGTAAAGGTCGTCCTTGTCTTCTATGCCCTTGGGGATTCCAGTCCAGTGCCTCTCTGATGATGTTGTTTTGAGATCAAAAGGATGCATATGGTAGAGTTCAAAAGTTATTAACTTTCAGACGGAAGTCAGTTTTGAAAAACTTTGGCAGGATCTGGTCCAAAGACAAATTTGAAATCGAAAAATATGCCACTAGAGGACCTAGATAATTATCCAAATTATATTTTAAAACAAGTCTGAAAAAATAGGATTAAAAATGGCGGACGAGTAGTATTTTTCCAATAATTTGCATATTTCAAGATGGCGATCAAACGGTTAGGAATTTGCATATATGGCATACATACAAAATGAAGATATTGATGGTACTAATTCTGTGGAATAAAAAAATTGCAAGTTTGTGCAAAAATTTAATTCGAAAATTCCGATTTCTGTGATTTTCTTCATTTTTTGGTCACTTTCGGACGTTTCCGGCTAATTTCGGAAAATGTTTTATCGGAATCTTTAATGATAATTTTTTGTCTACTCATCTACCAATTTTTGTGAAAAAATAAGACGTAAATTTAAAAAAAAAACACGTGCTTTTTCATAAATCACTCACAATTAATATAGAACTAAGAACAAAATTTTCTAATATTTAAAAGCGCAATTTTGATCAAAATATAAAGTGTTATACACCATTGGAAAGAATAAATTACGCGTAATAAGGACATAAAAGAAATTTTGACGTATGTAAATGAGGTCACGTGACAGAGCTCTTCGAAGTTAAAAAGTGCAATTTTCAAATGGCTGTAAAACCGGAAGTTGACATTTCACAACACAAATGAAGACATCAATGGATAGATCTCGACAAGGGCAACAACTTTTGTGCAGGTCACATGGTCACCAAAGGTCAAGGTCACGATATATGAACGTTGGAAAATTAGGCACTAAGTGAAAAAAAAGAACCGGAAATGAAAGGTAAGCTAAATCGAAATTCAAAATTCGGCTTCCTAAGAATTGTTAGCAATCGATTGAAGATTACATAGACATCAAAATTACAATTGTCCGATTAACCCCTAAGGCCCAATTTTTCACTTTACAAAAGTAAGTGGTTTAATGATGGCGACTGATCTGTTACTTCCGGTTCAATTTTTGTTAATTATAAAATCATTATGGGTTAATAGTAACTAATTGCAAAAAAAAAAAATTCAAATATCTTTAGAATTCCGGAAGTGAAAATTCGAAGTTTAGCGACGTATGACGTCGAAACCGGAAGTGATGTCGACATTTTGAAAACAGATTTTTCTTGACAAGAAAAATGTTTATCTAACTGCAAATTTTGATTTCGATCTAATCAAAATTGCAAAAGTTAGAAAAAGTGTTAAATTTTAAAATTCAAAAGTCAGCAACAAAAGTAAAAATTTCCTAATTTTTAAACTGCTATTATGTAAATCTAAGTTATAAGTAGTAAATAAAAAAAGTCCGAACCAGATTGGATAAAATAACGAGCCGTGAGTTAGTAAACAAAAATAAAATTTGTGACGTTCTACGTCATTTCCGGTAGAACAAAAATGCGTCATTTTACATTTAAACAACAACGAGCACAAGATTACGTTACAATATCACGCTAGATTGTGTAAGACATTTGCAGTTATGGCTGGGGAGCGTGACCAGAAAGAGACAAAAAAAAACTAGAGCCGTACGCCTAACGGCACTGAAGCAGTGCGTTCCATCCAGGGATTCGTTCGTTCGTTCGTTAAGCAAAAGACAAAAAGAGTTTATTAAAATATAACAAACGCTCCCTTCCCCTTCTTTTCCCCCTTTCCCCTCTTTGCCCCTCCCCATCCTTAGCCCTCATCATCAATTAAGATAGATAATAAGTTAAAATCATAATAAAAAATGGATAGATGGTCGTTTAATCTAAAAAAGATATCCGGATCGCCGAAACTCATATTTGTAAATCGCCCAAACGTAGAGAATAATACCCAATACAAAGTAGATTGTTTTATATATTAAATTCGCAATTTCCAGATGGCGATGAAACCAAAAGTAGATATCGTACAAAAAATATATATATAGCATTGGATAGACAATGTCAAAGCTATATACAAATCAAAAGGTCACTAATGGTTCAAGTTGTCTTAAGTCGCCAGGGTATGACATTGAGACACCACATAAATAGCGCGGCCTAACATTTTAAAATTTATATTGAATAGAGTTTCGTCCCTTAGACCATTATTCCAGTCAACTGTATATTATTGTTGCATAATTATAAGAGATAAAATTTAAAATTCTAAAGGCTCTAAATTCGTTCCAAATATTCAATATTTACTTCACCCAGAACTGGAAAAACATATATAACAACTTTGAATCATTTTAACTGGATGTAGAACGATTAAACTAAAAAATAATTTCAGATCGCTGAAACTTATATCTTGTAGATCGCCCAAATGCAACACATTAAACAGATTGTTTTATAGGGAAAATTCGCAATTTTCAAATGGCGATAAAAGCGGAAGTATACATCTTACAATAAAGCTTTATATACCATTGGATAGAACTTCTCGAGAGCTATCACATTTATACAGGTCAAAAATTTGTCAAAGGTCAACGTCAGAATATACGAACCTTTAAAAGTTTTTAAAAATTTTAATCGTAAAAAAATCAAAATCAAAATCAAAATTCAAAAATCTGTTTCCATATATATTTCGGCAATCGGTTATAGATACTATATACATCAAAATAACACAAATCGAATTATCCCCCGTGACCCTATTTCGATTTAAAGAAAACACGCATAGTTTGTATAGAAGAAATTACAAAATTTTGAAATTTTTAAACGCACAATTTTGATTTAAATACCAAGTGTGATATATTAATAGAAAGATGAGATTAAGCGTAAAAGGAATATGTAAGAAATTCTGTCCTATGTAAATTTGGTCACGTGATAGAGCTCTTGCAAGTTAAAATTCGTGATATTCAATTGGCTGCAAAACCGGAAGTAAACATCGGATAACAAAAGTGGGGATACCATTGGGCAGATATAATGAAGGGCAATAACTTTTGTTCAGGTCAAAAGGTCATCAAAGGTCAAGGTCAAGAAATATGACCGGTTAAAGTTTTGACAATTATTGAAAAAATTCAACCGGAAATAAAAGAAAAGCAAAATCGAAATTCAAAAATTCCTTCCCATACTTTTTTGCGCAATCAATTGATGTTTCTAGAAAATTTAAAATTATGCAAATTAGACTCTTCCCTGAGAACTTATTTCAGTTTTTCAAAATTTAGTCGTATCAATATTGCGGAAGATCCGTTACTTCCGGTTCGAATTTTCTTAATTTAGCATCATTCAATAGACAATTGTAGCTAATTGCAAAAGAAATTTTTCAAATATCTTCATTATTCCGGAAGTGCAAAGTTCAAATTTAAAAGCAAATAACATCAAAACCGGAAGTGATATCGAAATTTTGAAAATTAATTATACTTCGAAATCCTAAGGTCTATATATCTGTAAGTTTTCAGATCGATCGAAATAAAACTGTAGAAGTTAGAAAATGCAAAAAATTTCAAATTCAAAATGTCAGCGAGAAAGTTGGGAAATGTATAATTCTTAAATTGCTATCTTTTAAAACTAAATTCAATGTAGTTACCTAAAAAAAACGATCAAAATCGGATCAAAAATAAAGCCGCAAATTGAAAAACAAAGAAAAACTGTAGACGACGCTACGTCATTTCCTGTAGGTCAAAATGGCGTCAAAATACATTCATCAGATTTAGTCTCGCGGCATTTTCGGGAGAAATGTTAACAGAATGTGCGTGGCATGTGCAGTTTTGGCTGGGCGCTCTGACCAGAATTCGAAAAAAAAAAAAAAAAAAAAAAAAAAAAAAAAAAACATTTCGAAAACAAAGCAGTGCGTTCGATAGAACGCACTGCAAAAAAAATAGTCATTAGTTCGAAGAACGCACTGCAAATAGTCATTTCGAAAACAAAGCAGTGCGTTCGAAGAACGCACTGCAACTAGAACCGTTAGACGGTACCAAGGCAGTGCGCGTCCCTTCTATTGCATGGGTGAAACGTTGCATTTATAATATCCAATTCCATAATAATAACTATTATAATATAATATAACCTGTTTGTAACAGTTGTGCAGCTTCCGAGATATTTAGAATTTGTTATATCTCTTGGCTGTCATTTAAAAAAGAACTACGCCTACTCAGTATAATGACTTGTTTTAATTGGTTGCGATACTTAAACTGGAAATGTCAAAATTTGTGTCTTGACCAAACGATAAGAAATTAACACAATTTGACTTTATGACCTGTTACATAATCTTCTTAACTCTTCTTGTAACATTTATATCTGTTTAATTAGTGTGTAAAACAAAACGTCGAAAAAACAAATTTGTGGGACATAACACTTTATTTGAGATTACAAATTGATATCGGATTTCATTAACTTTCCAGATCGTTGATACTTGTTAATTTGTTTATTTATTTATTTATCTATCTTAATTTAGGTGTAGTAGGAACATTAGATCCTTCAATTTGTGGCAAGTTTCCATGGTATAACATAGAGACATCAAATTAACAGCGCGGCTTTACATCTTTAAGAGAGTATTTTATAGAGTTCCGTCCCTTATACCACTATTCCACTCAACTGTACATTATTTTTGCTTAAGAGAATATCATTTAAAATTCTAAAGTTTGTAATTTCCTTCCAAATATTCCATATCATACATCGCCCACAACGAGAAATGAACAATCATTCCTTTTATTTAAGATATATAATATCTTTGAATCATTCTAACTGGATTAATTTTTAATCGTAAAAAAATTAAAATCAAAATAACAATTCAAAAATCGGTTTCCATATATATTTCGGCAATCGGTATAGATTCTATATACATGTACATCAAAATAACACAAATTGAATTAACCTCCGAGACCCTATTTCGATTTAAAGAAAAATACACAGTTAGTATAGAAGAAATTACAAAAATTTGCAAATTTTAAACGTGCAATTTTGATCAAATATCAAGTGTTATACACCATCGGAAAGAATAACTAGACCTGTTTGTAACAGTTCTGCAGCTTTCGAGCTATTTAGAATTTGTTGGTCTCCTGGCTGTCATTTAAGGATAGAATGTAGATTGATTTTGCATTTATTTGGAGAGATGATTTATTCATGATTTAACACGTGACATTTGAGCTTGTTAATAGACTGGCAATCATTTAAGGTTTGTGTGATGTAAAAATATCTGGGCTTAACCACGCCCACAAAGTCCAATGACTTGTGTTGGAAACTTCAACTGGAAATGTCAAAATTTGTGAATCGACCGTTTTATAGGAAAAATTTGAAATTTTTAAATGCCGATAAACCGAAAGTTTAACATTTTGCTATAAAGCTTAATATGTCATTGGATAGAACGTATCACATTTGTACAGGTAAAGGTCAACGTCACAATATACACCTTCGAAGTTTTTATAATTTTCGATCGTAAAAAAAACAAAATCAAATTAAAAATTCAAAAATCAGTTTCAATGTAAATTTCTTTTTTTTTTTTTTTTTTTTTTTCGGCAATCGGTTATGGATTCTATATACATGTACATCAAAATAACACATATTGACTGATCCTCCGAGACCCTATTTTCGATTGAAAGAAAAATACACACAGTGATGTAAAATATCTGGACTTAACCACGCCCACAAAGTCTAATGACTTGTTTTGATTGGTTGGGATAACTGGAAATGTCAAAATTTGTGTCTTGACCAAAAGATAAGAAATTAACACAATCAGACTTTATGACCTGTTGCATTTATATCTGTTTAATTAGCGTGTAATTTTATTCTTAAACTTTTCGCAGTTTTTATTTATACATATTGATTTATATATTGCTTGAAAGCTGGGAATTTGCACATTATAAATCTGTTCGAATTTTGTTTTTAAGTTAAATAGAACTAAATATAAAAAAATATGAATGTTAAAATCGCTTATTTTCTACTAGGCGTATTTTCAACAGTTTTCGGTCTATAGCTTAAATAAAGATATTGTCAGAAAGCTGATGAAAATCACATCACAATAATGTCAATTAGAATGTTGCCAAGAGTCTTCTTCATGAGATATAACCATCTGAAGTAGGGCTGGGAATCGATTATGATTTTAATATCGATTATCGGCAAATAATCGGTGACGTGCACCGACCGATAATCGATTAATAATCGGTAGAATTTTCATGTCTATTTTAAGTAAGGGAGATAACCACATTCGAGTATCGTAAACACAGTACATTTGAAAATGAAAGTAGCATATCCTCCCAGCAGATGGAGCTCTACACTGTTGTTATTTATAGGCCTATAGTTGTTATTGTGTCGTATTAAAAGTCGATAGCGGTATTATTTGGTAGGTTTTGTGATAGTATTGTTCATTCCATCTTGTAAACAGTTGTTTGAAAAAATTGATTGGATATAATTTATTGAATCATGATAATCGATTATGGAATTTTAGATCGATAATCGTAATCGGCAGGTAAGTAATCGACGATTAATCGGAATTTTGATAAATTTTGCCAGCCCTAATCTGAAGATACGAGAAATATGCCAATTACCAATTTTTGGATCCCCATTAAACCAAATGTTCTTTAATAAAATTAGAAATCAAGGTATCATATGAACCTTTCGCCAATGAAGATGATTGTTCAAAAAAATAAAGGATGCATATTAGTAAGTTAGTCCTCTTCGTTCCTTGCGGAGCATAGGGCTGCTACAGACGTTCTCCATCTCACTCTGTTATGAGCTGTTCTTTTTGCTTAATTCCAGGTCTTGCCAATCCTTCCTAGCTCTTTCAGTCTTATTCTTTTCAAGCTTTGTAAAGGTCGTCCTTGCCTTCCTTGGGGATTCCAGCCCAGTGCCTCTCTGGTGATGTTGTTTTGAGATCAAAAGGATGCATATGGTAGAGTTCAAAAGTTATGAACTTTCAAACGGAAGTCAGTTTTGAAAAACTTTGGCAGGACCTGGTCCAAAGACAAATTTGAAATTGAAAAATATGCCACTAGAGGACCTAGATAATTATCCAAATTATATTTTAAAACAAGTCTGAAAAAAAAAAAAATTAAAAATGGCGAACGAGTAGTATTTTTCCAATAATTTGCATATTTCAAGATGGCGATCAAACGGTTAGGAATTTGCATATACGGCATACATACAAAATGAAGATATTGATGGTACTGATTCTGTGGAATAATAAAATTGCAAGTTTATGCAAAAATTTAATCCGAAAATTCCGATTTCTATGATTTTCTACATTTTTTTGGTCATTTTCGGACGTTTCCGGCTAATTTCGGAAAATGTTTTATCGGAATCTTTAATGATAATTTTTTGTCTACTCATCTACCAATTTTTGTGAAAAAAAAAGACGTAAATTTAAAAAAAACACGTGCTTTTTCATAAATCACGCACAATTAATATAGAACTAAGAACAAAATATTCAAATATTAAAAAGCGCAATTTTGATCAAAATATAAAGTGTAATACACCATTGGAAAGAATAAATTACGCGTAATAAGGACATAAAAGAAATTTTGACGTATGCAAATTAGGTCTTCGAAGTTAAAAAGTGCAATTTTCAAATGGCTGTAAAACCGGAATTTGACATTGCACACCACAAATGAAGACATCAATGGATAGATCTCGACAAGGGCAACAACTTTTGTGCAGGTCACATGGTCACCAAAGGTCAAGGTCACGATATATGAACGTTGGAAAATTAGGCACTGAGTGAAAAAAAAGAACCGGAAATGAAAGGTAAGCTTAATCGAAATTCAAAATTCGGCTTCCTAAGAATTGTTAGCAATCGATTGAAGATTACATAGACATCAAAATAACAATTGTCCGATTAACCCCTAAGGCCCAATTTTTCACTTTACAAAAGTAAGTGGTTTAATGATAGCGACTGACCTGTTACTTCCGGTTCAATTTTTGTTAATTATAAAATCATTATAGGTTAATAGTTACTAATTGCAAAAAAAAAAATTCAAATATTCCGGAAGTGAAAATTCGAAGTTTAGCGACGTATGACGCCGAAACCGGAAGTGATGTCGACATTTTGAAAACAGATTTTTCTTGACAAGAAAAATGTTTATCTACCTGCAAATTTTGATTTCGATCTAATCAAAATTGCAGAAGTTAGAAAAAGTGTTAAATTTTAAAATTCAAAAGTCAGCAACAAAAGTAAAAATTTCAAAATTTTTAAACTGCTATTCTGTAAATCTAAGTTATAAGTAGTAAATAAAAAAGTCCGAACCAGATTAGATAAAAAAAACGAGCCGTGAGTTAGTAAACAAAAATAAAATTTGTGACGTTCTACGTCATTTCCGGTAAAACAAAAATGCGTCATTTTACATTTAAACAACAACGAGCACTAGATTACGTTACAATATCACGCCAGATTGTGTAAGACATTTGCAGTTATGGCTGGGGAGCGTGACCAGAAAAAGACAAAAAAAAAAATAGTCATTTCGAAAACAAAGCAGTGCGTTCGAAGAACGCACTGCAAAAATAAAACTACAGCCGTACGCCTAACGGCACTGAAGCAGTGCGTTCCATCCAGGGATTCGTTCGTTAAGCAAAAGACAAAAAGGGTTTATTAAAATAAAAAAATGTGCATCAGAAATGGATTTTGATTTCATAACAAACGCTCCCATACCCCCCCTTTTCCCCCTTTCCCCTCTTTGCCCCTCCCCATCCTTAGCCCTCATCATCAATTAAGATAGATAATAAGTTAAAATCATAAAAAAAAATGGATAGAGGGTCGTTTAATCTAAAAAAGATATCCGGATCGCCGAAACTCATATTTGTAAATCGCACAAACGTAGAGAATAATACCCAATACAATGTAGATTTTTTTATATATTAAATTCGCAATTTTCAGATGGCGATGAAACCAAAAGTAGATATCGTACAAAAAATATATATACAGCATTGGATAGACAATGTCAAAGCTATATACAAATCGAAAGGTCACTAATGGTTCAAGTTGTCTTAAGTCGCCAGGGTATAACATTGAGACACCACATAAATAGCGCGGCCTAACATTTTAAAATTTTTATTGAATAGAGTTTCGTCTCTTAGACCATTATTCCAGTCACCTGTATATTATTGTTGCGTAATTATAAGAGATAAAAATTTTAAAAATTTTAAAGGTTGTAATTTCGTTCCAAATATTCAATATTTACATCACCCACAACAGGAAAAACATATATAACAACTTTGAATCATTTTAACTGGATGTAGAACGATTAAACTAAAAAATAATTTCAGATCGCTGAAACTTATATCTTGTAGGTCGCCCAAATGCAACACATTAAACAGATTGTTTTATAGGGAAAATTCGCAATTTTCAAATGGCGATAAAAGCGGAAGTATACATCTTACAATAAAGCTTTATATATCATTGGATAGAACTTCTCGAGAGCTATCATATTTGTACAGGTCAAAAATTCGTCAAAGGTCAACGTCACAATATACGACCCTTCAAAGTTTTTAAAAATTTTAATCGTTAAAAAAACAAATTCAAAATCAAAATTCAAAAATCGGTTTCCATATATATTTCGGCAATCGGTTATAGATTCTATATACATCAAAATAACACAAATCGAATTATCCCCCGAGACCCTATTTCGATTTAAAGAAAAACACGCACAGTTAGTATAGAAGAAATTACAAAATTTTTAAACGCGCAATTTTGACTAAAATACCAAGTTTGATATATTAATGGGAAGATGACATTAAGCGTAAAAGGAATATGTAAGAAATTCTGTCCTATGTAAATTAGGTCACGTGATAGAGCTCTTTAAAGTTAAAATTTGTGATTTTCAATTGGCTGCAAAACCGGAAGTGAACATCGGACAACAAAAGTGAAGATACCATTGGGCAGATTTAATCAAGGGCAATAACTTTTGTTCAGGTCACAAGGTCACCAGAGGTCAATATGGCGAAATATGACCTTTAAAAGTTTTGACTATTACTGAAAAATTTCAACCGGAAATAAAGGAAAAGCAAAGTCGAAATTCAAAAATCCCTTCGC
>JAUJPP010000003.1:59159655-59175040 GCA_030562195.1 Nipponacmea schrenckii | reverse complement strand
CGCCCCTTCCCACTTCGCCCCCAAACTATTCCCATTTCGACCCTTTCTCCATTTCGCCCCTTCCCAGTTCGCCCCTTTTCCGTTTTGCCCCTTTCCCATTTCACCCCTTATTCAGTACGCCCCTTGCCCGTTTCGCTCATTCCCAAATCGCCCCTTTCCCATTCCGGCCTTCTTATTTCGCCCCTTTCTCTTTGGATAGTATCAAAATATTTTTTTTTATTGTCTTATATATAATGATCAAAGAATAATATTGTTGTTCAATATAATCATTTTACAAAATAAATCTAGATTTTAACCCGTATGCGAACAAAGATTAAAGAGCAGTATGCAAAATTTTTAATATAAAAAATCATTTAACGATATTTACACAAAAACTTCAAAACTTCGCCTGAATTTTATTATGAAAGATCATGTTATGTTATATTAAACAATTAATGATTATTTGCGTGAACTGTGAGTCACTACCACTGTCTTTAAAAGGATTGCATGGAGATGAAAAATAGACAAAAAGCCCGATGGAAAGAGTAAATCATTATCTTTTTACAAATAATTTACGATTCATGACGTTGTTTTTTTTTCATACATGTATTTGTATATTTGTATGTAAGATTATTGTGCAAACACACGAGATTATACAAGACAACAACAGAATACTAGAACTGTGAACAGCTCCGAGCGTGGCAACTATGCGTTATCCCATGGATTTCGAACATTTTGAAACTTCTAACCTGCTAGCTTTCAATTCCGGTACTTTTCAGCCTCCAATTGTGGAACAAGCGTAACAATATTGTTAGATCTATAGACAGCTGATGTCAAGGCCATTCTATATGGAAAATTTAAAGGTCATTAAAGGTGAAGGTCACAAGATTTAGAATTTCAAATTTTTAAAAAATTCAAACGGGCATAAATAATAAATGACGGACTAATTAAATTTTAAAGAAAATTTGCCATTCTCGGAAAAATGGCGCATGCGCAACTAGCAATTGGAATTTTTTTCTTCTCGGGGGATACAAATTATTTTGTATAGCTAATATATATACTGTTTTTGCTTACATTCTTGAATTACACGGGATGTAGGGTCGCCTGAAATGAGATAAAAAAACCGGAAGTCCCCACGCCCAAACCGGAAGTGATCAAAAAATTTTGATGATATATTTTTAATTGTGTTGCGTATTTATCTATATCCTGTAAATTTCAGAGCGATCCAAACATTAGAGCCCGAAAGTGTAATATAACCGTCCAAAATTGCAAAATAGTCAGATTTCGGTGGGCTATAAAACCGGAAGTTAATATTTTTCATGCGATATCAGCACATCTATAGACAGCTGAGGTCAAGGACATTCTACATCTCAAATGTCAAGGTCATTGAAGGTCAAGGTCACGAGATATAGAGTTTTAAATTTTTGAAAAATTCGAACGGGCATAAAAAAAATTCAAATTCGAAAATCAAAATTCTGTTCCCAACATTTTTTAGATAAAGTATCAAGGTTTTGATAGACACCAAAATCATAAAAATCGGTCAATAATTGGCGGACTTATTAAATTTTTAAGAAAATTTGCCATTTTTGAAAACTGCGCATGCGCAACATTCAATTTAATTTTTCTTCATCTCAGGGGATTAAAATCATTTAGTATAGCTTAAATATACTGTTTTTGTTTAGATTCTTGAATTACATGGGAAGCTTGGTCGCCCGACATGAGACGAAAAAACCGGAAGTCCCCACGCCCAAACCGGAAGTGATCAAAAACTTTTGATGATGTAGTTTTAATTGCGCTGCCTATCTATCTATATCCTGTAAATTTCAGACCGATCCGACTATTAGGGCCCGAGCTAGCTTGAAATCTTATTTGCATATTATGCAATTAGCCACTTTCGGGTTAGCGAAAATATTATGTTAGATATTCATTTTTGATTCCAGCCCATATAAAAACCATTGGTGAAAACAAAAATAGTCTATCTTTTTCCGTTTGGGCTAGCGAGCTTCCCAAAAAAAAAAAAAAAAAAAAAAAAAAAAAAAAAAAAAAAAAAAAAAAAAAAAAAAAAAAATAATCCGAACGAAAACAAAGCGTGACAAATTTTATTTGCCACGCAATAATATAGAAGACGCTTATAAGTTTATTTCCAACATCAGAAAAACGTCTTTAGAATCTTTTAGATATTTCAACCAATACAATATTGTACCAAGTTTCAGATTATCTCAGACAACACAAGTGAGAAGCGTGTTATGTTCATAGGGAGGACAGGGTAATGATCCACACTTTGCTCTCACTGGGTATATTAGTTTACCATAATAATTAACATTGGTGCCATTGATCTGTGGGTTTTCATCAACACAAATATACTGAGATGCTGCAACATGGTTATAATACCCACTTACTAACTCTCCATTGTAAGCTTTCAGCCAGCCTTGATTACTATGGAAGACCATGACTATCTAAATTCATCATTATGTCCGCTGTTTTCAATTATGTTTGATTTTTCTACATTTGATATGAAATTTCGACATTTGTAGAATTCAATGAACATTTGATGGACATTTGTACCGCGAAATCAGTAACTTGTCGGATTTAACAAATGTTGAAAAACAAATCTTGAAATACAAATCTAGAATAACAAATCTTCAAAAACATTTCTTCAAATGCAACTTCAGAAAATTAGTATACCATCATTATGACATCAGGAGGCGCTGTAAGTCGTTTGACTTCCAGCCTCCTGAATATAATTCTTAAAATCGAAAGTAGAAAACGCCTAAGTTCTTAGTGATAATTGTGTCTTGGTAATCATCTAGTTATTTCTAATCTTATAATAATGATAAGCCTAATCCGATTCAAATTCCTGGATCAATAGTAATGGGAATATTGAGAAATACTTGGGTATTCAGTTTATTTTCTTGTCATTAAAATTGAGCGATTTGGGTACGAAGTGGCCAACAGGGTACGAAACGGGGATCAATATTATCCAATCACAGCGAACGTTATATATAAACAAATACTTTCTTGTATAAGGCCAACTTTCCTGTACTACACCTAGTCAAAGACCATATAATTATTTATATGGTCTTTGACCTAGTCCTAATGGATCCCCCAAAGAAAAAAGCAGCATTGGAGTTGAAATTTATAGTCAGGACGCTGAAGGTTAATTGACACACAGCGCCTCCTGACGTCATAATGATGGTATACTAATTTTCTGAACTTGCATTTGAATAAATGTTTTTGGAGATTTGTTTTTCCCGATTTGTATTTCAAGATTTGTTTTTCAACATTTGTTAAACCCGACAAGTTACTGATTTCGCGGTACAAATGTCCATTTGGCAGTACAAATGTCGATATTGATAAACAAATGTTAATTGAAGTCTACAAATGTCGAAATTTCATATCAAATGTTGAAAAATCAAACATAATTGAAAACAGCGGACATAATGATGAATTTAGATAGTCATGGTCTTCCATAGATAACAATCTGTTCAAGCAGGTATCATTAATATTGTAGAAAAACGGCTACTTCGGCATACAGCACATGGTGCGCTATATTTCTGAATTGGCCTCGGATTGTTCTGATATTCTGCACCATACATATATCCCCAATACCCTTCTCGATAATGTTTATTAACGTTCCACATTGGATCAGGGGTAGACGAACATATTCTGCTGCTCCTCCCGTTTGTGTGTAATGTGACCCACCTGCTATACCTGGATATAAGTTGATAACAAAATTAGAAACAGAGAATAGTTCATAGAAATCTGTGAAAATGAAAATGTTTCTAAGCTAACTATTAAACAGAAACATATTACCAAACATATATTTCATATAAATTCTTCATTCATCCTTAACAACATGAAAATCGTACCTGAATAAACTAACTGAGACACATTTCGTGGGCAATCTCTTCGACCCCATCTTATAAATATACTACCAGATTCTGTTGAAGTCGAATCTACAAAATAAAAGAATACTACAGGAAAACAGGATATTATACTATTTCTGACATTTATTAACACAACGTTTTCATATACTCATCAGACAGTGTTATCAAGAGAAATAAATAATATAACAAGACTAACAATATATATAGTAAATAATGAGTAACAATAATTATAATAATAATAATAACTAGATCCCCAGGCTTCGCGAGGTTCTGACGCAGTGCGTAGCAGTTTTGTTATACGCTTTAAAACTACCCCACAAAGTATCTATAGAACACTAACATCATTTTACAGAGTATAAGTCGTTTTTTTTCAAAGCATAATTGGTTCGCTGAAACTTGTGTCATGTAGATCGCCCAAACGCATAATTCAACAAACAGTTTTTAACAATGAAATTCGCAATTTTCAAATGGTGATAAAACGGAAAGTATACATCGTACATCAAAATATAATATATCAATGGATAGATCTTTTCGAGAGCTATCACATTTGTGCTGCTTACAAGGTCACCAAATTTCAAGGTAACAATATACGACCATTCGAAGTTTTTATATATTACTATCAGGTAAATATCAAAATCAAAATCAAAATTCAAAAATCGGTTTCCAAATATGATTCAGAAATCGATATTACATTCTATAGACATCAAAATTACGCGAATCGTAGTATCTCCAGAGGCCCCATTTCGATTTAAAGAAAATTACGCACAGTTAGTAGAGAAGAAATACAAAATTCTCAAATACTAAAAAGCGCATTTTTGATGGAAATATGTGGTTTTATATATCATTACAAAGAGCAGATAAACTGTAATAAGATTCAATATGAATTTTTGTTATTTATAAATTAGTTCACGTGACAGAGCTCTTTAAAAATAAAAATCACAAATTTCAATCGGTTATAAAACCGGAAGTAGACATCGGACAACACATATGAATATATCATTGAATAGATATCATCAAGGGCAATAACTCATGTTCAGGTCACAAGGTCACCAAAGGTCAAGGTCACGAAATACGGGCCTTTGAAATTTTGGTCATTACGAAAAAAATTAAAATGGAAATAAAAGAACATCAAAATCAAAATTAAAAAATCGGCTCCCAAATAAAGTTGCGCAATCGACTCTAGTCATAAGATATGAAAAAATAATGAAAATCGCTTTATCACCTGAGGCCCCATTTTTAATTTTACAAAAGTTTAACATTTCAATATGGCGGCTTATCGTTTGCTTCCGGTCTGGATTTTTTCATCTTCGTTTTTTTGTATGACTATTTGTAGCATGTTTCAAAACGAATTTTTGAAATATCTTAAGAATTCCGGAAGTTAGGTTTTTAAAATTTACAAGAGAATAACTTCAAAACCGGAAGTGATGTCGAAAATTTGAAAAATTATTTAAGATCGCATTAACAATGTTAACCTGTAAGTTTTCAGGTGGATGAGAATAAAACTGTAGAAGTTGAAAAAAAAGCAAAAATTAAAAATAAAAAAGTCAGCTACAAAAGTAATGAAATTAGCAGTTTAAAACTGCGGTTAAGTAGCTAGCAGTTAAAAGTAGCTAACAAAAGAAGTTCTGTCAAAATCAGTTGAAAAATAGAAGAAATAAACAGCAAAAACCCAAAATAGCGCTATTGCCCACAGCTCGTTTCCGGTTGACCTCAATGGCGTCATTTTGCATTTAACAAATACAAGTCACGCAGTTTGAATAGCAGACAGCAACAGGTAGTTTGTGGCATGTTGCCTTCTTAGAGAATAATCGAATGTGAAATTCGAAAAAAAAAAAAACTAGATCCCCAGGCTTCGCGAGGTTCTGACGCAGTGCGTAGCAGTTTCGATATACGCTTTAAAAATGCCCCTTAAAGTATCCGTAGAACAGTAACGTTATTTTTACAGAGAATAAGTCGTTTTATTTCAAAGCATAATTTGTTCGCTGAAACCAGTGTCATGTAGATCGCCCAAACGCATAATTCAACAACCAGTCTTTAACGATGAATCTCGCAATTTTCAAATGGTGATAAAACGGAAAGTATGCATCGTACATCAAAATATAATATATCAATGGATAGATCTTTTCGAGAGCTATCACATTTGTGCAGCTCACAAGGTCACCAAAGGTCAAGGTTACAATATACGACCATTCGAAGTTTTTATATATTACTTTTGGTCAAAATATCAAAATCAAAATCAAAATTCAAAAATCGGTTTCCAAATATAATTCAGGAATCGATAAAACATTCTATAGACATCAAAATTACGCGAATCGTAGCTTCTCCAGAGGCCCAATTTCGATTTAAAGAAAATTACGCACAGTTAGTAGAGAAGAAAATATAAAATTTCCAAATATTAAAAAGCGCATTTTTGGTGGAAATATGTGGTTTAATATATCATTACAAAGAGCAGATGAATCCTAATAAGATTCAATATAAATATTTGTTATTTATAAATTAATTCACGTGACAGAGCTCGTTAAAAAATAAAAATCACAAATTTCGATCGGCTATAAAACCGGAAGTAGACATCGGACAACACAAATGAATATATCAGGGGATAGATATCATCAAGGGCAATAAATCGTGTTCAGGTCACAATGTCACCAAAGGTCAAGGTCACAAAATATGGGCCTTTAAAGTTTTTGTCATTACCAATAAAATTAAAATGGAAATAAAAGAAAATCAAAATCAAAATTCAAAAATCGGCTCCCAAATAAAGTTGCGCAGTCGACTCTAGTCATAAGATATGAAAAAACAACGAAAATCGCTTTATCCCCTGAATTTGAATTTGAAATTTTACAAAAGTTTGACATTTCAATATGGCGGCTTATCGTTTGCTTCCGGTCTGGATTTTTTTATCTTCGTTTTTATGTATGACTATTTCAAGCATATCGCAAAAAGAATTTTTGAAATATCTTGAAAATTCCGGAAGTTGAATTGTTAAAGCTCAAAAGCGAATAACGTCAAAACCGGAAGTCATTTAGAAAATTTGAATAATGATTTTTGATCGCATTAAAAGTGTCTATCTACCTATAAGTTTTCAAGTGGATGGGAATAAAATTCTAAAAGTTGATAAAAACGCAAAAAATAAAATTTAAAAAGTCAGCTACAAAAGTAATGAAATCAGCAGTTTAAAAATGCAGTTATGTAGCTAGCAATTAAAAGAAGCTATCAAAAGTAGTTCTGTCAAAATCAGTTGAAAAATAGAGGTAATAAATGGCAAAAACCAAAACGAAGCCATTGCCCACAGCTCGTTTCCGGTCACTCTGAATGACGTCATTTTACATTTAAAAAATAGTAGTCTCGCAGTTTGAATGGCAGACAGCAACAGGTAGTTTGCAGCAAGTTGCCTTCTTTGAAAATAATCGAGGGTAAAATTCGAAAAAAAAAAAAAACTAGAGCCACACGTGGCACAGAGTGGGACTTTGCTAACGTTGCAAAATTGCAACAAACAGGCCGAAACATCTGATTTTCTGGGAGAAACTGGCCAAAGCAACGAGGTATCTGTGTGCAAAGAATTTTTTGGAAAAATGTTATTTCCTACAGATGTAAAGCGCTGACCGATATAACTGGTAAATTGGAAGTTTACCCGAATGTGCCACGCCCATCTAATTTACTTTTGCGTAAATCTAATCTCATATAAAATATATATTCATGGTACAAATTTGAAGCTTGTACATCTAATAGATCACGAGATATACACAAATACGTTTCAAAAAAGCAAAATGTACTTTAATTTTAAAAGTCCAAAAATTAAATTTTCATTTTAAAAACTTTTGTTGTGCATCGCTGGAAAGAGGACAAAAGGCGCCTTGGGAATGTGAAAAAAATAACCCTCTAAATTAATTAGGTCACGCTCTAGAGCAGTCCAACGTTGCAAATTTTGCTGCTTTCGAGCAGCTATAAAACCGGAAATAGACGTCAGAAGTCTAATGCCAAATTGTCAACTGATAGCTAAAGTCAGTGACCAATGACCTTGTAAAGGTCAAGGTCACCAAAGGTCAAAGTCACTAGAAATAAGCCCCCAAACTAAAAAAAAAACTGATTTTTTGCAAATATCGCAAAATTGCAACAAACAGGCAGAAACATTTGATTTTTTGGGATAAACTGGCCAAAGTAATGAGATATATGTATGCAAGTTACTTTTTTGAAAAACGTTATTTACTGCAGCCGTAATTCGCTGACCGATATAAATGGTAAATTTGAAGTTCACCCGGATGTGCCACGCCCATCTCGTTTTTTTGGAGGGGAATCTAATCATATTCAAAATGTATATTCACAGTAAAAATTTGAAGCTTGTACAGCTAATAGATCACGAGATATACACACATACATTTCAAGCAAGCGAAAATACGGCAAAATGTACTTTTCTTTGCAAAAATCAAAAAATTCAATTTTCATTTTACAAACTTTTGTTATATATCGTTGGAAAGAGGACAAAAAACAATCAAAGAATCTGAAAAAATTAACACTCTAAATTAATTAGGTCACGCTCTAGAGCAGCCCAAAGTTGCGAATTTTGCTGTTTTCGGGCAGCTATAAAACCGGAAGTAGACGTCGGAGGTCAAAGTTCAAAGTATCAACTGATAGCCAAGGTCAATGACCTTTGACCTACTAAAGGTCATGGTCACCAAAGGTCAAGGTCACGAGAAATAAGCCCCCAAACTTTGAAAAAATTCAACCGGATATTGCAAAAATGCAAAAGCGAAATTCAAAAATCGACTTCCAATGTTTTTTTGCAATTTTTATGTTCTTTCATTTGACACCAAAATCATCTCAATCGGATAAGCCATAATGTCTGAATTAAATTCGCGTAATTTCAGAAAAATCAAAATGGCGGCGAAAGTTGCGCATGCGGCCTTGATTTTATTTTCTTCGCTTTTTTGTATGGCTAATGGCTACCCGATGATACAAGTTTGAATCTCATACATTAATAAAACCGGAAGTTATTCAACCGGACGTAAAACTCTTTTTTTCGCAAAAACCGGAAGTGACGCAAAAATTTTGACCTACTTTTTGGAAATCATTCCATGGGCTACATATACTCAATTTTTTTAAGATAAATCGGTCTTTAAATAACAAAGTTGCAAAAATGTGCAAAATACGGCAAAAAAATGTGTGCTACGAATTTTCGAATTTTGAAATTTTGAAATTGCTATCTTGTTGGAAATTATTTCAAGTTTCCAAAAATGCAAACCCGACGAAAATCGATTGAAAATTGCGACTTCTAGAGCCACTGACCGACTTTTTAGGTATGTTGTAATGCAGCACTTCCGGTTTTGCAAAAATGTTCCAATTTATATTTAATAGAAACGTCGCCACGACAGAAGGTGTAGAGAAGTTGTGAAATTGCTGCAACTCTTGCAGCCTAGGCTGTGTGCCCTGTGTAAATTTCGAAAAAAAAAAAAAAAAAAAAAAAAGAATTGACAAACCGATAACAAACGGGGACTTTGCGGTAGCAAAGTCCCACAACTAGATCCCCAGGCTTCGCGAGGTTCTGACGCAGTGCGTAGCAGTTTTGATATACGCTTTAAAACTACCCCACAAAGTATCAGTAGAACACTAACATTATTTTACAGAGTATAAGTCGTTTTATTTTAAAGCATAATTGATTCGCTGAAACTAGTGTCATGTAGATCGCCCAAACGCATAATTCAACAAACAGTTTTTAACGATGAAATTTGCAATTGTCAAATGGTGATAAAACGGAAAGTATACATCGTACATCAAAATATAATATATCAATGGATAGATCTTTTCGAGAGCTATCACATTTGTGCAGCTTACGAGGTCACCAAAGGTCAAGGTTACAATATACGACCATTCGAGGTGTTAATATATTACTTTCGGTAAAAATATCAAAATCAAAATCAAAATTCAAAAATCAGTTTCCAAATATAATTCAGGAATCGATATAACATTCTATAGACATTAAAATTACACGAATCGTAGCATTTCCAGAGGCCCAATTTCGATTCAAAGAAAATTACGCACAGTTAGTAGAGAAGAAAATATAAAATTTCCAAATATTAAAAAGCGCACTTTTGGTGGAAATATTTGGTTTAATATATCATTACAAAGAGCAGATTAACCCTAATAAGATTCAATTTAAATATTTGTTATTTATAAATTAGTTCACGTGACAGAGCTCGTTAAAAATAAAAATTGCAAATTTCAATCGGCTATAAAACCAGAAGTTATCATCGGACAACACAAATGAACATATCAGTGGATAGATATCATCAAAGAGAATAAATCATGTTCAGGTCACACGGTCACCAAAGGTCAAGGTCACAAAATATGGGCCTTTAAAGTTTTTGACATTATCAAAAATATTAAAATGGAAATAAAAGAAAATCCAAATCCAAATTCAAAAATCGGCTCCCAAATAAAGTTGCGCAATCGACTTTAGTCATTAGATACGTAAAAATAACGAAAATCGCTTTATCCCCTGAATTTGAATTTTAAAATTTACAAAAGTTTGACATTTCAATATGGCGGCTTATCGTTTGCTTCCGGTCCGGATTTTTTCATCTTCGTTTTTTTGTATGACTATTTCTAGCATATTGCAAAAAAAATTTTTGAAATATCTTGAAAATTCCGGAAATTGATTTTTAAATTTTACAAGCGAATAACTTCAAAACCGGAAGTGATTTCGAAAATTTAAAAAATAGATTTTAATTGCATTTATAGTGTCTATATACCTGTAAGTTTTCGGATGCATCGGAATAAAATTGTAGAAGTTGAAAAAAACGCAAAAAATGAAATAAAAAAAGTCAGCTATAAAAGTAATGAAATTAGCAGTTTGAAACTGCAGTTATGTAGCTAGCAGTTAAAAGAAGCTAGCAAAAGAAGTTCTGTCAAAATCAGATGATAAATAGAGGTAATAAACAGCAATAATCAAAAAGCCGCCATTGCCCACAGCTCGTTTCCGGTTGCTCTTAATGACGTCATTTTACATTTATAAAATACAAGTCACGCAGTTTGAATAGGCAATAGCAACAGGTAGTTTGTGGCAAGTTGCCTTCTACGAAAACAATCGAGGGTAAAATTCAAAAAAAAAAAAAACTAGAGCCGTACGCCTAACGGCACTGAAGCAGTGCGTTCCATCCAGGGATTCGTTCGTTCGTTCGTTAAGCAAAAGAGAAACAAAAGGGTTTATTAAAATAAAAAAATGTGCATCAGAAATGGATTTTGATTTCATAACAAACGCTCCCATACCCCCTTTTCCCCCTTCCCCCTCTTTGCCCCTCCCCATCCTTAGCCCTCATCATCAATTAAGATAGATAATAAGTTAAAATCATAATAAAAAATGGATAGATGGTCGTTTAATCTTAAAAAGATATGCGGATCGCCGAAACTCATATTTGTAAATCGCCCAAACGTAGAGAATAATACCCAATACTAAGTAGATTGTTTTATATATTAAATTCGCAATTTTCAGATGGCGATGAAACCAAAAGTAGATATCGTACAAAAAATATACATATAGCATTGGATAGACAATGTTGAAGCTATATACAAATCGAAAGGTCACTAATGGTTCAAGTTGTCTTAAGTCGCCAGGGTATAACATTGAGACACCACATAAATAGCGCGGCCTAACATTTTAAAATTTATACTGAATAGAGTTTCGTCCCTTAGACCATTATTCCAGTCAACTGTATATTATTGTTGCATAATTATAAGAGATAAAATTTTAAATTCTAAAGGTTGTAATTTCGTTCCAAATATTCAATATTTACATCACCCACAACTGGAAAAACATATATAACAACTTTGAATCATTTTAACTGGATGTAGAACGATTAAACTAAAAAATAATTTCAGATCGCTGAAACTTATATCTTGTAGATCGCCCAAATGCAACACATTAAACAGATTGTTTTATTGGGAAAATTCGCAATTTTCAAATGGCGATAAAAGCGGAAGTATACATCTTACAATAAAGCTTAATATATCATTGGATAGAACTTCTCGAGAGCTATCACATTTGTACAGGTCAAAAATTCGTCGAAGGTCAACGTCAGAATATACGACCCTTCAAAGTTTTTAAAAATTTTAATCGTAAAAAAATCAAAATCAAAATCAAAATTCAAAAATCTGTTTCCATATATATTTCGGCAATCGGTTATAGATACTATATACATCAAAATAACACAAATCGAATTATCCCCCGAGACCCTATTTCGATTTAAAGAAAAACACGCACAGTTAGTATATAAGAAATTACAAAATTTTGAAATTTTTAAACGCGCAATTTTGATTGAAATACCAAGTGTAATATATTAATGGAAAGATGACATTAAGCATAAAAGGAATATGTAAAAAATTCTGTGCTATGTAAATTAGGTCACGTGATAGAGCTCTTTAAAGTTAAAATTCGTGATTTTCAATTGGCTGCAAAACCGGAAGTAAACACCGGACAACAAAAGTGGGGATACCATTGGGCAGATATAATGAAGGGCAATAACTTTTGTTCAGGTCAAAAGGTCATCAAATGCCAAGGTCACGAAATATGACCGGTTAAAGTTTTGACAATTACTGAAAAAATTCAACCGGAAATAAAAGAAAAGCAAAATCTAAATTCAAAAATTCCTTCCCATACTTTTTTGCGCAATCAATTGATGTTTCTAGAAAATCTAAAATTATGCAAATTAGACTTATCCCTGAGAACTTATTTCAGTTTTACAAAATTAAGTCGTATCAAGATGGCGGAAGATCCGTTACTTCCGGTTCGAATTTTCTTAATTTAGCATCATTCAATAGACAATTGTAGCTAATTGCAAAATAAATTTTTCAAATATCTTCATTATTCCGGAAGTGCAAAGTTCAACTTTAAAGGCAAATAAAATCAAAACCGGAAGTGATATCGAAATTTTGAAAATTAATTATACTTCGCAATCCAAATGTCTATAAATCTGTAAGTTTTCAGATCGATCGAAATAAAACTGTAGAAGTTAGAAAATGCAAAAAATTTAAAATTCAAAATGTCAGCGAGAAAGTTGGGAAATGTATAATTCTTAAATTGCTATCTTTTTAAAAATAAATTCAATGTAGTTACCTAAACAAAACCATCAAAATCGGATCAAAAATAAAGGCGCAAATTGAAAAACAAAGAAAAACTGTAGACGGCGCTACGTCATTTCCTGTAGGTCAAAATGGCGTCAAAATACATTCATCAGATTTAGTCTCGCGGCATTTTCGGGAGAAATGTTAACAGAATGTGCGTGGCATGTGTAGTTTTGGCTGGGCGCTCTGACCAGAATTCGAAAAAAAAAAAAAAAAAAAAAAAAAAAAAAAATTTCGAAAACAAAGCAGTGCGTTCGATGAACGCACTGCAATAAAACTAGAATTGCTTACAATTATGAACGTATTTCGAGAGCCTTAAAATATTATGTAGGCTAAATTTGCAATGACCTACATCTAGACAATATATTGAATATCATTTGACCTAGTTTTCAAAGTCATAAAATAATTAGGTCACACCTTCCGTAACGGTTAATGATGGCGAAAATATGAAAATTATCAATTTTTGCTGTATTTAAGTACACTTATCTCTATGAATTTTTTAAGTAAGCAAAATTAAAAAATATCTACTCGTAGACAATATATTGAATATTATTTGACCTAATTTTCAAGGTCATAGATTAAGTGGGTCACACCTTCCGTACCCGTTAAAGTGACCTAATTTTGAAAAAATCGAAATTTAAATAATTCGAAAGAAAATACGAAATTTGAAAATCGGTCTCCAAGAAAAGGTAGATAATGATCCATTGTATCTATGTGCTAAATTTCATCAAAATCGGTCTATCAGTAGTGTCTGAATTTCGGATTTAAGAATTGTAACGAAAATTCAAAATGGCGGCCGATATGGCAGCTTGACCTAATTATTTAGGTCAAATCAATTACTATTGACAAGTTATTTATAAAACAGTTTTCACTTTTCACCTAGCAGTTATAGACCGGAAGTTACGTAATTACGTCATTTGAGGCTAAACCGGAAGTGGAATTTTTTTTTTCACATTTTTTCAAAAATTATAAACATATCGCCTATTAACTGGTAAAGTTTCAAAATTTTACCATTTATATTAAAGGAGAAATCACGGTCTGAAATTTTTGCCGATGACCCTTGAATATTGAATTGCAAATCGTGGGTAAAATATTTAACCTAATTGCATAAAACCTATAATTGTTAGTTGACAAATACATTGAAGTTTTCAAATCTGAAAATCCGGTCAAAATCGAACTGAAAATAAACTTGCTAAAGCAAAAAAACCTAAACTTCCGGTTCTCACTTCCTGTCAGAGATAGAACTTCCGGTTTTGTTTTATTTGATAATAGAAATCATTCTAAGATCAACTGTAGATTTAGAATTTCTGCACCTTTTACCAGTTTGTCTGCAAACTCATCCAAGAATTACAAAAAAAAAAAAAAAATAAAATAAAATAATCCGAACGATTACAATACGTTTTCGCCAAAGTCGAAATACGTAATAATCCGAACGATTACAATACGTTTTCGCCAAAGTCGAAATACGTAATAAAATAATCCGAACGATTACAATACGTTTTCGACAAAGTCGAAATACGTAATAATAAACTCTTTATTTTACATGGGTCAGAATTAGGCCCAATACACAAGGACATGGTGGTCCTCACATTCAGCCCATGGGGCAATACTTTGGGAAAAAAAAAAACAAAAAAAAACTAGAATTGCTTACAATTATGAACGTATTTCGAGAGCCTTAAAATATTATGTAGGCTAAATTTGCAATTACCTACATCTAGACAATATATTGAATATCATTTGACCTAGTTTTCAAAGTCATAAAATAATTAGGTCACACCTTCCGTAACGGTTAATGATGGCGAAAATATGAAAATTATCAATTTTTGCTGTATTTAAGTACACTTATCTCTATGAATTTTTTAGGGAAGCCAAATTAAAAAATATCTACTCATAGACAATATATTGAATATTATTTGACCTAATTTTCAAGGTCATAGATTAAGTGGGTCACACCTTCCGTACCCGTTAAAGTGACCTAATTATGAAAAAATCGAAATTTAAATAATTCGAAAGAAAATACGAAATTTGAAAATCGGTCTCCAAGAAAAGGTAGATAATGATCCATTGTATCTATGTGCTAAATTTCATCAAAATCGGTCTATCAGTAGTGTCTGAATTTCGGATTTAAGAATTGTAACAAAAATTCAAAATGGCGGCCGATATGGCAGCTTGACCTAATTATTTAGGTCAAATCAATTACTATTGACAAGTTATTTATAAAACAGTTTTCACTTTTCACCTAGCAGTTATAGACCGGAAGTTACGTAATTACGTCATTTGAGGCTAAACCGGAAGTAGAATTTTTTTTTTCACATTTTTTCAAAAATTATAATCATATCGCCTATCAACTGGTAAAGTTTCAAAATTTTACCATTTATATTAAAGGAGAAATCACGGTCTGAAAT
>JAUJPP010000003.1:59136600-59159155 GCA_030562195.1 Nipponacmea schrenckii | reverse complement strand
ATTTAAACAAACATATAATAAAAATTTCCTTAATGCCAATCTAAAACCCTAATTAAACATAATTTTCTTTATACATCAGTTTTCATTAAAAACTCGCAACATAATCTTACTGATTGTGATAAGCTTATAGTAAAAGGTTATAAAACTGTTATTCTGCGAACAAGTGTAAAAGTTAAAATTTTAAACAATAAAACTCTTCCCCCAGTCGATACAAATTATATAACAAATCTTAACCCAGATATAACATATAATTTGACCAAATTCTACCACATCAACTATGATACAATAAAACCAAAAGACATTTAAAAAAAAAAACGTATCAATGCTAAGTTTATAAAGCCAAACTCAATTATTAAATGGGAAGAAGAGTTGGAAATCATATTACAGGAAACTGATATCAACTCGATTTTCCCAAAATCTATATTGTTCAGATAAAAAAAACTCGAAATTTTCAGTACAAATATATAAACTAAATGATCTATTTAAATTGTACACTTTTTCAATTCAAATTAACTGAAACAACACTTTGCGACTTTAGCAATTCTACCATAGAAACAATAGATCATTTATTTATTCAATGCGTATATACACAACAAATATGGAGCAAGATACATCAAATCATAGACAAAAACGATATATCAATCAAAATCTCTAATGCAATTATACATTTAGGATTTCATAAGAATAACATCCTAGACAACAATGAAATTAGCTTTGTCAATCGCTGTTTTATTCTGACAAAATACTTAATTTATCAAAGTAAAGTAAAACGTGAAATACCAAATGAAACTAAATATAATTTTATCGGATAACGATAAAATATTTGTAAGTGTTAGTGGAGATTAACCATGTGACAAGTCAGTCACGTGGGTGTCTATTCTTCCATCTTGTCGGCAAGCGAGAGCTTGTATCGAATTAGCTGCGGTAAAATTGAAAGGAAGAAAACTCTACTCTCTAAGATAAGTAATTTCCTTTGTGTTCTAAGCCGCTTGCCGACAGCTTAGTATTGCAGCTCATTACGTACATGGCTCATAACATTGTATTGTAGAATACTGGCTTCGTGCTAAGCTAATGTGCACGTGCTCACCGACTGTGTTTTGACCTATTTTCTACTGGTCTATAGGAAAGTATTATAATGACGGTACTTTTATGTGGGACATCCCATTCGACTCGCTTACAGAAGTATATGGACAGTGTTGTGCATTCCAAAAATTTTGAACTATCCCCGGGCCCATTTCTCCACATCAGTGTCACGTTTCTGGCATAAATGGAGGTTGCATTGAACGATCTCGCCATGTTCGATTGTGGGAAGCGGCCATTGTCAGAATACGACCTCGGCATCTTATTATTCATATAGGGGGTAATGATATTGACCACCCTGGAGCTTCGAAGGGATCGGTTCGATTGTTGATGGATCGTTTAATTATTATTTGCCAAACTTGGATGAACAGATATAACCTTCCCAGTTTTTTTTGTGTGCCAACTATTACATAGGCAAAAACTAGACACTTTTCCCCCCGCTATATTTAACAAACTTATAGACTTTGCTAATTCTTACCTCCGACAAAATTTGGCTTCGTATTCCAATATTTTTGGTGGCGACTTAAGGGCCTTTTAAAGCCAACAGTGGTCATTTACCTTGACGATGGTGTCCATCTAAATCATCAAGGATTATTACGTTATTATAAAGGCATTAGGGGAGCTGTATTGCACGCTATTAAACATTGTTAAGAGTGATTTTCTTTGTGAGTATCTTATTGAGTTTGCCATGTAGGTATTTAAACAACCCCTTAACTCAGTGGCTATCTAAGCAGCCATTTCCTCTATGTATGTGGCTATGTAAGCAGCCAATTTACTATGTATGTGACTATGTAAGCAGCCAATTTTCTATTTATGTGATTATGTAAGCGGCCAATTTTCTATGTATGTGGCTATCTAAAGCAGCCAATTTTCTAGGTATGGGACTATGTAAGCAGCCAATTTTCTATGTATGTGGCTATCTAAGCAGCCAATTTTCTAGGTATGTGACTATGTAAGCAGCCAATTTTCTATGTATGTGGCTATGTAAGCAGCCAATTTTCAATGTATGTGATATCAAAGCAACCAATTTCCTATGTATGTATCTAGTTAAGCAGCCATTTCACGAATATGTGCCTTTCCAGGCGACCTAGTGGCTATTTGCACTAAGTATACGCAACTTTCTATAAATGATTGTATGTGATTGGTTATTCATTAATCATTAAACTTTCAGGTATGAGTAAAAGGCAATCTGTTCGACCAAGGGCCAAACGCCTATCAGCTTCTCCACATTGTCCACGCCCCAGTAAAATTCCTCGACTTATCTCAACAATATCATCATCTGCTTCCACAGTAACAATTCCCATTCAACAACCTAGAATCAGCCGCCCACAAAGAAGTCTACAGGAATCAATTGAAGATAACATTCAACCACCTATGATCAGTCAGCCACAACGAAGTCGACAGGAATCAAATGAAGAGAACATTGCAGCTATTGTGTCTAGATGAATTAATGAAATGTTACCCACGATCGCTGCCCCGGTTAAGTCTGCATTAGAAACTGGATCGCAACTTTCCAAAAGTACATTAGATGCTCAGAATGAAAATGTTGTTCCTTTCCAATTGAAGAGGAACGTACAGCCCATGAAATATTATCGAATCTATTAAACCATAATGAATGCTTAGGTAGGTCAACCACTTGAATACAATTCAACCACTTGATTTGGGTATTGACCCCAAATTTAAATCACAAATTTTGGGCTGATGAATATGTTGAGCTGTCGTATCTTACCGATGGTTCCTCTAGGACGAATATTAGGTACACAATGATAGATCAAAAAGGACAATTATCATTATCGAAAGTCAGCCCAGAAACTGAATTTAAGTCATTCAGTCAATGGCAATCTGCATTTCTTAGATTTATCGGGATATATTGTGAAAGATACCCTAGGGGAAACTGTCCATCTCATGCGTTATATGTTAGCCATGGGGCGCTTAGCAAAAAGTGCCTCAGAGGCCGCAGCAATTAATTACGACAATGGCGTGCGCGTGAACCCCGTAAGCTTTCTTGGGATCATTTGGATCCAGGTTTATACCAGGAAGCGCTTACTATGAGGATGAACGAAAAATTCCAAAGCATAGTGAACAAAGCCAAATCAACAGGGCATTCCTTTCGCAATCCCCGACCTATCAGGTATTGCTACACATTCAATAACACCAATCTCTGTCCTAGGGGAACCGGTTGTACATACGCTCATAAATGCCAAAGATGCCACGGCGCCCACAGTAGACAATCATGTAATGTCAAGGAAGACAAAAAGGCAGCAAACAAAAACTCCACAAATCCGAAATCAACCCAAGCCAGTGGAAGTAAGTCATTGTCACCCCCCTTAAAGTCAATAACCTCAGAATTTGGCTTCAAGGTTATTCAACGTCACTAACAAGGGTTTCCCTTTTTTCTGGTTTCACTTATGGTTTTCGTATTCCATATAACGGTATTCGTCGATTTTCTAAATCTGAGAATTTGCGCTCGGTTCGCCAGTTTAAAAAGGTTTTACAACATAAAATTTCACAAGAGGTTGCCACCGGTAGAGTGGCTGGACCCTTTGACCAATTGCCTTTAAAAAAATTGCAAATTTCCTCTTATGGAGTCGTACCCAAACGTGATCCTGGCAAAAACTGATATTTCTCACGCTTAAAACTGGTACCCATACACCCTGATGATCAGGAATTATTGGGCTTCATGCTGGAAAACCAATTTTATTTTGATAAAACATTACCTATGGGTCTGAGCTATTCGTGTAATTTGTTCGAACAGTTTAGTTCGGCACTTCACTGGATAATGGAACACAAGTTTTCTAATACTCGTTGTGTACATATGTTGGATGATTTTTTGTTTGCTGCCTCTTCCGAACGCCAATATCTTGAATCTCTTAATAATTATGTTCATTTGTGTCAACAGTTGGGTGTTCCCCTCAATCAGGAAAAAACTATATACCCGTCCACCTCAATTACTTTTCTTTGCCTTGAATTAGACACACAGCAGATGCAACTGCGTCTGCCGTTAGATAAGCTTGTTTCTTTGAAATCCAAAATAGAAAAAATGAAGATGAAACGCAGGGTACAGTTAGTGGATATGCAATCTCTTATTGGCTCTTTAAATTTTGCATGTTCAGTAGTGACTCCAGGGCGAACTTTTCTTCGTCGATTGATAGATTTGACAATAGGCGTTCAAAAGCCGTATCACCACATTCGTTTAAATAGAGAGTCCCGGTCTGATTTGAATGCGTGGTCTCTTTTTCTGTCGCATTTCAACGGCAAAGCATTTATTTTACCAACGCTGCCTACACAGTTTCAACTTCATAGTGATGCTAGCGATTTAGGCTTCGGAGCTTTTCTCGGAAAATGTTGGTTTTCTCATCCCGGAATCCATGCATGGACGTCCTATAATATAGCTGTACGCGAGTTATTTCCAATTGCCTTGGAGTTGTGGGCTAACATCTTACAGAATAAGCGAATTCTTTTCCATTGTGATAATCTGGCTATCGTGCATATTATTAATAAACAAACAAGTAAGAACCCGCTGATTATGATTTTAGTTCGAAGACTCGTGTTACAAACCCTGCGCTTTAATATCTCCATTTTCAATTCAATATTGTTGTCTATTTCACAATGAATATCAAACAAGCTAGTCAAGTTCCAACTGAGCAACTGTAAAATATATTCAATTTTTGATATCAAGAGCCAACATTGAAACTACCCATAATGAGAACGAAAGATCCAAATGGAAATTTTATAAACATATAAGGCAAACATTCCTCCAGTGGTTATATATAATATATACCTCACTCTGCAACCCAACACTCAATACCTGTATTAAAATGTCCCTGTTATCATAGTATAAAAAGTTATTTTAACTCGCATATCGAACTCTTACGTCTTAGATTACCTTTCTGGACCCATGTTAAATAAAGAGATTTTACAGATCCCTTACACAAGCATACCCCTTTTCTTTTTATATGATAATTGTAGTATTGCTCAAAATATAACAACTTGGTCTACCAGAACACCAGATAACGAAGCAGGATGGACGCCCTCATTATTCCAGTCAATCTATGACTGATTCGCTGTCAATAATTTAAGCTTTATGTCCAACATGCTAGCTGAGATTCTATAAACTCTTTACACCATTGGGAACAATGTTATGGCTGTTTCCCTCCTCCTATCTTTACAACGTTTCGATTTAGGTATGGAGAGGTTTATTCATGGTGGTGTTTTCAATGGGATAATCTGTACATTTTTCCTTTACGGTCATGTACTTGATACTGCAACGTCCATGAAGTACAATTTGAAACGTAGAAATTCAAAAAAAAATGGTTAATTTTGACGAAAGAGTGGGGTGGGGAGTCTACTAACCAATCAGCATAAAGAATTTTGCAAGGCATTATTGACTATGACGTCATAATAACGTTAGGTAATAATGCTTACATTATTCGACATTTTGTTGGAACGTTAAGACGCATAACTTCAATTTATTTGAAATTAGTCTTAAATTTACCCTTTTAAACGGTCGAATACTACGAACATTAGGTAAGTTCTTCAGGTGTGTGCTAATTTCACTATATTTCGTTGATTTCTCAAAAATATCCGTAAATTCCGTCGAATTTTGATGTAATTTTATGTTCATTATCATTTATTGTAGAAATGGCTTACGTTGAAAATGCTCGTGCTAATGTACGTGTAAATCTTCTAAAACGTGGGTGGTTTATTTCTCTTGGAGAATTTCATTTCACCCCAAAGAAGAACGAAGTAAATGACAATGGTGATATTGGAACCTTCAATGGAAAACAGCTGCTAGAACCCAAGAACAATATAGAGACATTGTTGAATATGTTGACTCCGGGTGAAAGCTCACTGAAAACAGGACAAGGCCGGGGTAAGTGTGTCCACTACTAGTCTGTCTTTTGTGGAAAACGTAACTCAATTTGGATTCTTTATTCATACAGCTTCACACCCATAATTCCAGTCCACTCAGCTGTAAATGGGTTCTGATAATCCGGTAAGATCATTGTCAAGAGATTTGTCCAAGGATCAGCTGATAGAAAGGACAGGGTCACTGTAGACTTAGTTGTTATCCTTGCAAAATATAAATGTTTCTTTCTTTCGCTTCACCCATAGAACATTTCCGCATGATTCAAAATTCAGATGGCTGTACAGTAATCAAGAAGTAAAACAGTTGTCCCCACCCACCCAGTTTCATTGAGTTCTATTCCTGGTGCTATATCCTGGAGTAAAGAATAGTTCTGTTTAATTTGACACTGTAACAGTTTTCTAACAAACACAAACATTTATTTTTATTTGTAGGAACTATGGATAAGAAGGAGATGCGCGAGAGTTTGCTCTCAAAAGGATGGTTTTCTGTACAGAGCAACACAGACTCTGGTAAACTTACAGCAACTAGAGCTGAACCTGATGGACCTCTTAGATATGTTGGTAGCCAATTAAACGAAGGGGCCGACGTATTTAACCGAGGTGGTAAAACAACAGGACATGCTCAAAATGGTAAGATTTTAAAGAATATTACAGCAGTCGACTAGATTCTAAAAATCGTACCAGAAAATCTCAAGTCGTAAAATAAATCCATACCATGTTCTTCACATTATAACAGTGTTCTAATAAACAAATGATTTATTTGTAGGCACTATGGATAAAGAAGGGCTTTGTAAAAATCTTCTCTCCCGTGGCTGGTTTACAGTACCTAGCAACACAGAGTCTCAGAAACCACTAGTAGTCGCTGAGAACCGACTCAAGCAAGAGTCCAACAGTTCAGATATAGGCGAAACATCCGTTGCTAAAGACAGAGACGTTTTAACAAGAGTGAAAGCGAAGCGACATGTTAAACTTGGTAAGATTTTGATAAAAATTCTTACAGAGCAAACAAAAACAGTTGATACAGCACAATAATGGATTTAATAAAAATAACAAGTTAATTAACGAGATGTATCTATCTATACGTATATTTCTTACAAAGACCTATATTGGTATATACGATAGTAAATATTGTTTCTATTATTGTTTACAAGGATTAGAAAATCGATAGCCAGGTTTTGCAAATATATATCTAGACCGAGAGTTTTAAACTTTTTCTTTCTATTACCCTTTCAGGAACTTTAATCCATTGCAACGACCCTTCCCTATAAAGCCTCACTATTTCGTGATTTTTCTCTAAGAGTTTCCATGCAATACCTGAATATAATTAATCTACAGTGCTTTCTTACCCCACAATTTATGAAATCGCCAGGGGTTGAAAATCTCTGGTCTAGACTTGATTCTTTCATGTTATAACACGTTATAAATTTTAGCTTTAAAATAAATAATTATCAGTCCTCATATGTAACACTCTCATAATTATTATTACTTTTCACTATTATTTGAATCAGTCTTAGTCTGTTTAACTACTATTCACTTTATTTTGTTTAGATTGTAGATTAATTACAATTCATTATAATTTAACTCATGTTCAGTTCTTTCTCTTTAACAACCTAGTCATCACTTATTAATAGTTGTCCTCTATCATGCATTGGGTCATTAGTTAAGTACAATTTGTACAGTCAAGTCTTATTTTGGTGATACTGAGAGAAATTTGAAAAATGGCTGAAGCTGCGAAGGCCAGAAATAAGAATAAAGTGAATTGTAAGGATACAAATGGAAATGGTAAATCCGATGTAGTTATTGCAGAGAATATTAGTTTACCTGACAGCGAAGGTGAATCAGAATTGGATGAGTTAACTGATGATGATATTTTAGAAGAGCTCGATCGAAACCACAGAGAATTGAAGGAACTTGAAGAAATTGTCAAACGGAAGAAATTGAGACATAGGTTGTTTGAAAGCAGACAGAAACTTAACGATATGAGATCACTGGCAGCAACAAAAGGTAGGCCAAAAGTTGTCAATATAAGTTCTGGTCCGAAACTCCAAGACTTGCGAAAGTCTGTAAATTTGGAGTCCGAAGTCACCCGTCGCATGGCCACCTTGGGATTGTTGGACTCGGACAGCGAAGTTTGGAATCAATCCCTCAAAATCTACAAAATCCGGAATCCAAGCCAGATCTTCAGACAAGGTCCTACTGCCCCAAAGATGGCCACACTCCGCTCTACAGTTCCAACATGCTAGCAAGAGCTACTCCTTTACAGACCTTCCTTTTCATTTGTTTGTTGCCAGAGAGTTGTAATCATCGGTGACTCGAGGACTCTTACAGATGAACGGGAGGGTCGTTTAGCACTTCTGAAAAAGTTGGTGTATTTCAGCGAAATATATGATTGGAAAGGGTTGATGGAATACTACGCCGCCTTTATACAGAAGGTAGAAATGGGATTATCAACCTGGAAAGATGACAATCGCGAGCTAGACACAATCCTCGTTCCTTTTATACGGAAACTCATTTTGAAAAGAAACCTCCTGTTAAATACGAAGAAAAGCAATTTTCCGACCAGAAGGATGAAAACGTATGGTTTTGTACCCTATATCAGCGAAACAGGTGCAACCAGAGAAACTCACATTTGCTTACAATAAGGGGTCAACAGCGCAAGGTGCAACATATTTGTGCAGCGTGCTGGAAACTTGATGGTACCAAGAGGGAGCATCCGGAATGTTCCTCGTCATGTCCTAATAAACTGTCAGAATTGTGACAGTTGGAGCAACAGATGTTATACCTTCGCGAACCTTCCCTTTCTAACGATACATCCACACACAAGCTGATCGAGGTCCATAATATCATTTGTCAATCTAAACACCACAACTTTGCTGATTGCAGAATTCCTGTCAAATCGAATTTAAAGATAGAATTTTTTAGAGAAAAACTTCAAAATTACCATGATCATTTTATCTTAAAGTTGATAGAATTTGGCTTTCCCATCGGTTTCGTTGGTGAGATTTTTTACTCAACACCCCCGAAAAACCACAAAGGTGCTAAGGATTATCCATTGGCTATAGAATCGTATTTGTCTAAGGAATTGGAATATGGTGCCATACAAGGACCCTTTAAAACCAATCCCTTCAACGTGGAATGCTTTATTTCCCCCTTAAATACTGTACCGAAGAATCAAGATGAGCGTCGAATCATTCTTGATCTAAGTTTCCCTAATGGATCCTCTATCAACGATGGTATTTCAAAAGACCTCTATCTCAGTGAGTCAGTAAACTTGACTTTTCCGAACGTTGACGATCTTGTAAGTGTGGTAAAAGATAAAGGAAGGGGTTGTTTACTTTACAAACGTGACCTTAGAAGGGCATATCGTCAAATCCCCATCGATCCTGGTGATATTCATTTAGTTGGTTTTTCTTGGAATAAAAAACTGTACTTTGATCGTGTCTTAAGCATGGGCTTGCGCTCCGCAGCTCATATTTGCCAGAGGCTGACAAATTCCGTGGCGTATATTTTCGGACTATATGGATTTCTAGCGTTAAACTATTTAGATGACTTCGCTGGTGGAGAAAAGCAAGATTGCGCCTTAGATGCCTTCAATTTATTGGGAGATATTTTGCAACGATGTGGACTTGAAGAGTCGGTTGAAAAAGCAGTTCCTCCCTCAACAATTATAACTTTTCTTGGTGTTCGCTTTGATACCTGCAGTCTTTCCCTTACAATAACCCCTGAAAGATTAAGTGAAATATCTGAACTTGTGTCGGATTGGCTCTTACTTGCTCAAGTAACAGTGAAAGAAATACAAAGCCTTCTCGGGAAATTACAGTTTGTCTCTGCGTGTGTTCGTCCAGGAAGGTTGTTCATAAGTCGCATTCTTAACTGGTTACGATCGGTTTACCATGAAACCAAAGCAGTCCGTATTCCTCAGGAAGTGCGAAAAGACCTCAAGTGGTGGGATAACTTTCTTCCCTTATACAATGGTATCTCGATGATGATGATGGAAGAGTGGTCTTTTCCCGACAGTGAGTTGTCGTGTGATGCCTGTTTAACCGGATGCGGTGGTTGGTTTCCCGACAAGAGACAATACTTTGATTTCCCCCCATCTACCATTCAAAAATACACCCACATTAACGAACTGGAATTATTAACAATTGTGCTCTCCTTAAAACTATGGGGAAGTCAATTAAGGGGCAAACGTGTTATAATATTATGTGACAATATGACGTCCGTAACTGTGTTACACATGTCGTTCTAAAAATATCAATTTACAGTCATGCTTAAGAGAAATTTGTTTTGTATGTGCAGTTAATGAGTTCGAGGTTCGCGGACAGCACATTGCCGGTGTGGAAAATCGCATTTCCGATTATTTATCTAGATGGTCTTTAGACGCCACATTTCAGTATAAATTTTTTGAAGAGACTAACGGTCTCTGCCCTAGTGATATTTCTCTCCCTTCTGAGTTTTTACATGAATTCCATGATTGGTAAAATTAATTTACTTTTCGTTTACAGGCTCTATGTTCAGAGAACTTAAGGCGGATGCCAAATTATCTTCAAAATCTGCATTTGCCAAAGGTACTTATAAGAATCTTCATTGCCAGTGGAAGTCTTTCTTCTTGTTTTGTGTATTCTTTGATTTAAAACCACTTCCAACCTCATTGGAAACAATTATTCTTTATGCACAGTTTTTAAGTCGCAGTTTTAAATCTATTTCGGCTATAAAAAATTATTTGTATTCAGTCAAATTAATGCATAAATTATTAGAATTTGAGTATGATCACTCCGAATCCTTGGAACTTAAACTAATGTTAAGAGGTTTAGCAAGATTGAACCCCCATTGCCCTAAAAGAGCAGCTCCTATAACTCCCGAAATTTTAGTTAAGTTTCATAATTTCTTTGACAATTCTTGTGCAAATGATGCAGCGTATTGGTGTCTCTTTCTATTTGCATTCTTTCTCATGAGCAGAAAGTCCAATTTAGTTCCAGATAAGAACTTTGATATTGAAAAGCAACTCTGTATCGGGGATATATCTCAGATCGATTGTGGTTTATTAGTTAGGATAAGGTGGTCAAAAACCATACAATTTGGAGAAAGAATCCTGTCTATACCCATTTTGAAAATCCCTGGATCCGTTTTATGTCCAGTTAAGGCCTTTAATAATATGATAAGGTTATTACCCGGGAGATCAAATGACCCCCTTTTTAGGTTGAAAAGTGGTGATAAACTCATGCCATTGACTTACAGACATCTCAACAAATAGTTAAGACAATTGGTAGCCTTAATTGGATTAGATCCGCAAGAATTTTCCACGCATAGCTTCCGCCGTGGGGGTGCTACATGGGCCTTCCAATGTAAAGTGCCAGCTGAGCTCATTCAATTACATGGGGATTGGAAATCTGACGCTTATCAGAATTATTTAGAATTCAATTTGGAAACAAAGATTTCTGTTGCTAAACAAATGATCAATTCCCTTTGTTAGAGTTCAAATTCTCTCCTGGCGGCCTCTGGCTTGGCGGGTTGGGTGCATTAAATTTCCATGGTTTATTTATTCATTTATTTATTATTTGAGTTTGCTGAATTTGATATTGTACATATTATTGTTTGCTGTAATGTATTTTCAGCCACAAAAAAATTAAAGTTTATAACTTTATTTTTCCTTTTAAATTTGTTACTGGGGACGAATAATTTTAATATTTTAGCTTTAAAATAAATAATTATCAGTCCTCATATGTAACACTCTCATAATTATTATTACTTTTCACTATTATTTGAATCAGTCTTAGTCTGTTTAACTACTATTCACTTTATTTTGTTTAGATTGTAGATTAATTACAATTCATTATAATTTAACTCATGTTCAGTTCTTTCCCTTTACAACCTAGTCATCACTTATTAATAGTTGTCTTAGTTGTCTTATATCATGCATTGGGTCATTAGTTAAGTACAATTTGTACAATCAAGTCTTATTTTGCCCACCCTTACAAAGACCTATATTGGTATAATAATAATAATAACAGTTTATTAAGTTGTGGGCCGAGGCCAAAGAACAATAATACAATACAATACAATACAATACAATACAATATATACAATACTGCTTATTCCATACAAAATATGCTGCCGATAATATAAATACGTGACAGTGGTTACTTTATAGAGTCACGTAATTTAAATGCAAAAAAGACATACTTTGATAGTGCTTCTAAAACAGTAAATGATTTATTTGACATAATATTGATAAAATTTTGATGTGTTGCGGTATTGATGTATGGAGCTAAATATTCATCACGTAAATCTTCATAGAGAGGACATAAAAACACGAAATGGAAGTCAGTCTCTATTTCATTTCTATTACAGAATACACATTTTCTATTTTCCATGGGAATATTATGCCAATTACCTGTAACAATTTGTAAATCGTGACCAAAGCATCTTAACTTACATAAAGCTCTACTATACTTATCATAGTTGGAAAGATATTTTTCTGGTTCTAATGCAGATTTATACACATAATAATCTTTAAGTAAAGAATTATCATCGATATTATTTCGCCAGTTTTGTATACAACAATCAGCAATCCTTTGTTTGAACAATGATATGAATTTGTCTATATTTCCAATACTTTGGTTTTCCAATGCATAACCTAAACCATGCCTATATAACAAATGTTTAACATTAGTCACCCAGTTAGTTCTACCATGTTGGTCATGGTTATATAACATATTATATACATTTCTGGGTAATCTGTCATTATCTAATTCTAAAAGTTTTAACCAATATTTAATACATTTCGCCGAGTACAGACAAAATAGAGGCTGACGTCCACATTCTCCAAGAACGGCGGCATTACATGCATATTTTGGAAGTTTTAGTACATTTTTTAAATAACGTATTTGAACATCTTCTATAGCTGGTGAGTATGTGTGACCCCATATTTCTGCCCTATATACGATAGTAAATATTGTTTCTATTATTGTTTACAAGGATTAGAAAATCGATAGCCAGGTTTTACAAATATATATCTAGACCGAGAGTTTTAAACTTTTTCTTTCTATTACCCTTTCAGGAACTTTAATCCATTGCAATGACCCTTCCCTATAAAGCCTCACTATTTCGTGATTTTTCTCTAAGAGTTTCCATGCAATACCTGAATATAATTAATCTACAGTGCTTTCTTACCCCACAATTTATGAAATCGCCAGGGGTTGAAAATCTCTGGTCTAGACTTGATTCTTTCATGTTATAACACGTTATAAATTTAAGGTAATCATTTTTTCAGGAAAAGCTTCCAAGAAAATCCAACGACAAGAGCCAACTTTTAATTTTCTTCTTCAACAAGGTTTGGTTATATTCAACCGTGGCCGTCACCAAGTTACACACGTCAATCTTCAAACTCAGGATAAAACTCAACTCAATACCTCAACCTCACCAAAAGATAATTATAAGAATGCTTTGGAGACGGATGACCATAAACCTATTACTCCTGTTAGACATGGTAAGTGGGTTTCTACTTTCAATTTTAAGGATGACTGACCATGCCCATTGTCCATCCGGATATGTAACTTGCCTCTCCGGATATATTACTTGCCCATAATTACCCGCCTCTCCGGATATATTACTTGCCCCTACAAACAAATCAAGTCCGACTACCGGCCTGATAAGGCGTAAAAAAGAACATAACAGAATATAACTCATTTCATTTATCTTATATATGTTATTGCGTGGCAAATAAAATTTGTCACGCTTTGTTTTCGTTCGGATTATTTTTTTTTTTTTTTTTTTTTTGCGTGGCAAATAAAATTTGTCACGCTTTGTTTTCGTTCGGATTATTTTTTTTACGTATTTCGACTTTGGCGAAAACGTATTGTAATCGTTCGGATTATTTTATTACGTATTTCGACTTTGGCGAAAACGTATTGTAATCGTTCGGATTATTTTATTACGTATTTCGACTTTGTCGAAAACGTATTGTAATCGTTCGGATTATTTTATTTTTACAGTTTTATAAATAACTTGTCAATAGTAATTGATTTGACCTAAATAATTAGGTCAAGCTGCCATATCGGCCGCCATTTTGAATTTTCGTTACAATTCTTAAATCCGAAATTCAGACACTACTGATAGACCGATTTTGATGAAATTTGGCACATAGATACAATGGAACATTATCTACCTTTTCTTGGAGACCGATTTTCAAATTTCGTATTTTCTTTCGAATTATTTAAATTTCGATTTTTTCAAAATTAGGTCACTTTAACGGGTACGGAAGGTGTGACCCACTTAATCTATGACCTTGAAAATTAGGTCAAATAATATTCAATATATTGTCTACGAGTAGATATTTTTTAATTTGGCTTACTTAAAAAATTCATAGAGATAAGTGTACTTAAATACAGCAAAAATTGATAATTTTCATATTTTCGCCATCATTAACCGTTACGGAAGGTGTGACCTAATTATTTTATGACTTTGAAAACTAGGTCAAATGATATTCAATATATTGTCTAGATGTAGGTAATTGCAACTTTAGCCTATATAATATTTTAAGGCTCTCGAAATACGTTCATAATTGTAAGCAATTCTAGTTTTTTTTTTTTTTTTTTTTTGTAATTTTTGGGATGAGTTTGCAGACAAACTGGTAAAAGGTGCAGAAATTCTAAATCTACAGTTGATCTTAGAATGATTTCTATTATCAAATAAAACAAAACCGGAAGTTCTATCTCTGACAGGAAGTGAGAACCGGAAGTTCAGGTTTTTTTGCTTTAGCAAGTTTATTTTCAGTTCGATTTTGACCGGATTTTCAGATTTGAAAACTTCAATGTATTTGTCAACTAACAATTATAGGTTTTATGAAATTAGGTTAAATATTTTACCCACGATTTGCAATTCAATATTCAAGGGTCATCGGCAAAAATTTCAGACCGTGATTTCTCCTTTAATATAAATGGTAAAATTTTGAAACTTTACCAGTTGATAGGCGATATGTTTATAATTTTTGAAAAAATGTGAAAAAAAAAGTCCACTTCGGTTTAGCCTCAAATGACGTAATTACGTAACTTCCGGTCTATAACTGCTAGGTGAAAAGTGAAAACTGTTTTATAAATAACTTGTCAATAGTAATTGATTTGACCTAAATAATTAGGTCAAGCTGCCATATCGGCCGCCATTTTGAATTTTCGTTACAATTCTTAAATCCGAAATTCAGACACTACTGATAGACCGATTTTGATGAAATTTGGCACATAGATACAAGGGAAATCATTATCTACCTTTTCTTGGAGACCGATTTTCAAATTTCGTATTTTCTTTCGAATTATTTAAATTTCGATTTTTTCAAAATTAGGTCACTTTAACGGGTACGGAAGGTGTGACCCACTTAATCTATGACCTTGAAAATTAGGTCAAATAATATTCAATATATTGTCTACGAGTAGATATTTTTTAATTTGGCTTACTTAAAAAATTCATAGAGATAAGTGTACTTAAATACAGCAAAAATTGATAATTTTCATATTTTCGCCATTATTAACCGTTACGGAAGGTGTGACCTAATTATTTTATGACTTTGAAAACTAGGTCAAATGATATTCAATATATTGTCTAAAATGTAGGTCATTGAAAACTTTAGCCTAAAATAATATTTTAAGGCTCTCGAAATACGTTGATAATTGTAAGCAATTCTAGTTTTTTTTTTTTTTTTTTTTTGTAATTCTTGGATGAGTTTGCAGACAAACTGGTAAAAGGTGCAGAAATTCTAAATCTACAGTTGATCTTAGAATGATTTCTATTATCAAATAAAAAAAAAACCGGAAGTTCTATCTCTGACAGGAAGTGAGAACCGGAAGTTGAGGTTTTTTTGCTTTAGCAAGTTTATTTTCAGTTCGATTTTGACCGGATTTTCAGATTTGAAAACTTCAATGTATTTGTCAACTAACAATTAAAAGGTTTTATGCAATTAGGTTAAATATTTTACCCACGATTTGCAATTCAATATTCAAGGGTCATCGGCAAAAATTTCAGACCGTGATTTCTCCTTTAATATAAATGGTAAAATTTTGAAACTTTACCAGTTGATAGGCGATATGTTTATAATTTTTGAAAAAATGTGAAAAAAAAATTTCCACTTCCGGTTTAGCCTCAAATGACGTAATTACGTAACTTCCGGTCTATAACTGCTAGGTGAAAAGTGAAAACTGTTTTATAAATAACTTGTCAATAGTAATTGATTTGACCTAAATAATTAGGTCAAGCTGCCATATCGGCCGCCATTTTGAATTTTCGTTACAATTCTTAAATCCGAAATTCAGACACTACTGATAGACCGATTTTGATGAAATTTAGCACATAGATACAATGGATCATTATCTACCTTTTCTTGGAGACCGATTTTCAAATTTCGTATTTTCTTTCGAATTATTTAAATTTCGATTTTTTCAAAATTAGGTCACTTTAACGGGTACGGAAGGTGTGACCCACTTAATCTATGACCTTGAAAATGAGGTCAAATAATATTCAATATATTGTCTACGAGTAGATATTTTTTAATTTGGCTTACTTAAAAAATTCATAGAGATAAGTGTACTTAAATACAGCAAAAATTGATAATTTTCATATTTTCGCCATTATTAACCGTTACGGAAGGTGTGACATAATTATTTTATGACTTTGAAAACTAGGTAAAATGATATTCAATATATTGTCTAGAAGTAGGTCATTGCAAATTTAGCCTACAAAATATTTTAAGGCTCTCGAAATACGTTGATAATTGTAAGCAATTCTAGTTTTATTTTTTTATTTTTTTTTTGTAATTCTTGGATGAGTTTGCAGACAAACTGGTAAAAGGTGCAGAAATTCTAAATCTACAGTTGATCTTAGAATGATTTCTATTATCAAATAAAACAAAAACGGAAGTTCTATCTCTGACAGGAAGTGAGAACCGGAAGTTGAGGTTTTTTTGCTTTAGCAAGTTTATTTTCAGTTCGATTTTGACCGGATTTTCAGATTTGAAAACTTCAATGTATTTGTCAACTAACAATTATAAATTTTATGCAATTAGGTTAAATATTTTACCCACGATTTGCAATTCAATATTCAAGGGTCATCGGCAAAAATTTCAGACCGTGATTTCTCCTTTAATATAAATGGTAAAATTTTGAAACTTTACCAGTTGATAGGCGATATGTTTATAATTTTTGAAAAAATGTGAAAAAAAAAATTCCACTTCCGGTTTAGCCTCAAATGACGTAATTACGTAACTTCCGGTCTATAACTGCTAGGTGAAAAGTGAAAACTGTTTTATAAATAACTTGTCAATAGTAATTGATTTGACCTAAATAATTAGGTCAAGCTGCCATATCGGCCGCCATTTTGAATTTTCGTTACAATTCTTAAATCCGAAATTCAGACACTACTGATAGACCGATTTTGATGAAATTTAGCACATAGATACAATGGATCATTATCTACCTTTTCTTGGAGACCGATTTTCAAATTTCGTATTTTATTTCGAATTATTCAAATTTCGATTTTTTCAAAATTAGGTCACTTTAACGGGTACGGAAGGTGTGACCCACTTAATCTATGACCTTGAAAATTAGGTCAAATAATATTCAATATATTGTCTACGAGTAGATATTTTTTAATTTGGCTTACTTTAAAAATTCATAGAGATAAGTTTACTTAAATACAGCAAAAATTGATAATTTTCATATTTTCGCCATCATTAACCGTTACGGAAGGTGTGACCTAATTATTTTATGACTTTGAAAACTAGGTCAAATGATATTCAATATATTGTCTAGATGTAGGTAATTGCAAATTTAGCCTACATAATATTTTAAGGCTCTCGAAATACGTTCATAATTGTAAGCAATTCTAGTTTTTTTGCAGTGCGTTCTATCGAACGCACTGCTTTGTTTTCGAAATGTTTTTTTTTTTTTTTTTTTTTTTTTTTCGAATTCTGGTCAGAGCGCCCAGCCAAAACTACACATGCCACGCACATTCTGTTAACATTTCTCCCGAAAATGCCGCGAGACTAAATCTGATGAATGTATTTTGACGCCATTTTGACCTACAGGAAATGACGTAGCGCCGTCTACAGTTTTTCTTTGTTTTTCAATTTGCGGCTTTATTTTTGATCCGATTTTGATGGTTTCTTTTTAGGTAACTACATTGAATTTAGTTTTAAAAGATAGCAATTTAAGAATTATACATTTCCCAACTTTCTCGCTGACATTTTGAATTTGAAATTTTTTGCATTTTCTAACTTCTACAGTTTTATTTCGATCGATCTGAAAACTTACAGATATATAGACATTTGGATTGCGAAGTATAATTAATTTTCAAAATTTCGATATCACTTCCGGTTTTGATTTTAATTGCTTTTAAAGTTGAACTTTGCACTTCCGGAATAATGAAGATATTTGAAAAATTTATTTTGCAATTAGCTAAAATTGTCTATTGAATGATGCTAAATTAAGAAAATCCGAACCGGAAGTAACGGATCTTCCGCCATCTGGATACGACTAAATTTTGTAAAACTGAAATAAGTTCTCAGGGATAAGTCTAATTTGCATAATTTTAGATTTTCTAGAAACATCAATTGATTGCGCAAAAAAGTATGGGAAGGAATTTTTGAATTTCGATTTTGTTTTTCTTTTATTTCCGGTTGAATTTTTTCAGTAATTGTCAAAACTTTAACCGGTCATATTTCGTGACCTTGACCTTTGATGACCTTTTGACCTGAACAAAAGTTATTGCCCTTCATTATATCTGCCCAATGGTATCCCCACTTTTGTTGTCCGATGTTTACTTCCGGTTTTGCAGCCAATTGAAAATCACGAATATTAACTTTCAAGAGCCCTATCACGTGACCTAATTTACATAGGACAGAATTTCTTACATATTCGTTTTACGCTTAATCTCATCTTTCCATTAATATATCACACTTGGTATTTTATTCAATATTGCGTGTTTAAAAATTTCAAAATTTTGTAATTTCTTCTATACTAACTGTGCGTGATTTTCTTTTAATCGAAATAGGGTCTCGGGGGATAATTCGATTTGTGTTATTTTGATGTATATGGAATCTATAACCGATTGCCGAAATATGTATGGAAACCGATTTTTGAATTTTGATTTTGATTTTGATTTTTTTACGATTAAAATTTTTAAAAACTTTGAAGGGTCGTATATTCTGACGTTGACCTTTGGCGAATTTTTGACCTGTACAAATGTGATAGCTCTTGAGAAGTTCTATCCAATGATATATAAAGCTTTATTGTAAGATGTATACTTCCGCTTTTATCGCCATTTGAAAATTGCGAATTTTCCCTATAAAACAATCTGTTTAATGTGTGTTGCATTTGGGCGATCTACAAGATATAAGTTTCAGCGATCCGAATTTATTTTTTAGTTTAATCGTTCTACATCCAGTTAAAATGATTCAAAGTTGTTATATATGTTTTTCCTGTTGTGGGTGATGTAAATATTGAATATTTGGAACGAAATTACAACCTTTAGAATATTAAATTTTATCTCTTATATGCAACAATAATATACAGTTGATTGGAAAAATGGTCTAAGGGACGAAACTCTATTCAATATAAATTTTAAAATGTTAAGTCGCGCTATTATGTGGTGTCTCAATGTTATACCCTGGCGACTTACGACAACTTAAACCATTAGTGACCTTTCGATTTGCATATAGCTTCGACATTGTCTATCCAATGCCATATATATATTTTTTGTACGATATCTACTTTTGGTTTCATCGCCATCTAAAAATTGCGAATTTAATATATAAAACAATCTACATTGCATTGGGTATTATTCTCTACGTTTGGGCGATTTACAAATATGAGTTTCGGCGATCCGGATATCTTTTTTAGATTAAACGACCCTCTATCCATTTTTTATTATGATTTTAACTTATTATCTATCTTAATTGATGATGAGGGCTAAGGATGGGGTGGGGCAAAGAGGGGAAAGGGGGAAAAGGGGGGTATGGGAGCGTTTGTTATGAAATCAAAATCCATTTCTGATGTAAAAATTTTTTTTTTTTTATTTAAACCGTTTTGTTTTTTGCTTAACGAACGAATCCCTGGATGGAACGCACTGCTTCAGTGCCGTTAGGCGTACGGCTCTAGTTTTTTTTTTGTTTTTTTGTTTTTTTTGGGAAGCTCGCTAGCCCAAACGGAAAAAGATAGACTATTTCTGTTTTCACCAATGGTTTTTATATGGGCTGGAATCAAAAATGAATATCTAACATGAAATTTTCGCTAAACCGAAAGTGGCTAATTGCATGATATGCAAATAAGATTTCAAGCTAGCTCGGGCCCTAATAGTCGCATCGGTCTGAAATTTACAGGATATAAATAGATAGGCAGCGCAATTAAAACTACATCATCGAAATTTTGTATCACTTCCGGTTTGGGCGTGGGGACTTCCGGTTTTTTCGTCTCATGTCGGGCGACCCTGTTTCCCGATGTAATTCAAGATTCTAAACAAAATCAGTATATTTTAGCTATTCTAAATGATTTTAATCCCCTGAGATGAAGAAAAATTAAATTGAATGTTGCGCATGCGCGGTTTTCAAAAATGGCAAATTTTCTTAAAAATTTAATAAGTCCGCCAATTATTAACCGATTTTTATGATTTTGGTGTTTATCGAAACCTTGATACTTTATCTAAAAAATGTTGGGAACAGAATTTTGATTTTCGAATTTGAATTTTTTTTATGCCCGTTCGAATTTTTCGAAAATTTAAAACTCTATATCTCGTGATTTTGACCTTAAATGACCTTGACATTTGAGATGTAGAATGTCATTGACCTCAGCTGTCTATAGATGTGCTGATATTGCATGACAAATATTAACTTCCGGTTTTATAGCCCACCGAAATCTGACTATTTTGCAATTTTGGACGGTTATGTTACACTTTCGGGCTCTAATGTTCGGATCGATCTGAAATTTACAGGATATAGATAGATACGCAACACAATTAAAAATATATCATCAAAATTTTTTTATCACTTCCGGTTTGGGCGTTGGGACTTCCGTTTGTTTTTTTTATCTCATTTCAGGCGACCCTACATCCCGTGTAATTCAAGAATGTAAGCAAAAACAGTACATTAGCTATACAAAATAATTTGCATCCCTCGAGAAGAAAAAAATTCCAATTGCTAATAAAATTTATTTATTTTTTTGTAAAATTTTTGCATACAAATTCAACCTAGAACTGTGAACAGCTCCGAGCGTGGCAACTGTGCGTTATCCCATGGATTTCGAACTTTTTGAAACTTCTAACCTGCTAGCTTTCAATTCCGGTACTTTTCAGCCTACAATTGTAAGCGTAAACTTTCCGCTATATAGGCAATTTTTTCTACTATAAGTTTCTACTATCAGTTCCTTATTAGATTTTTGTACATGTCTAAGATTTCGGTAGGATATTTACATAAATTCCAAACTAAAATTTAAGTAGGTAGTAAGATGTCAATTTGTCATGAAATTTAAACTCTCTATATTCAAATTTAAACATTATTTTGTAACTTTGGTTGTAATTAACATAGAGAGAAAATTCAAGCTATGTGATAATTTGCTAATTCACAGCTTTATAAAGAGATATTTTTTGAATTTGTATGCAAAAATTTTACAAAAAAATAAATAAATTTTATTAGCAATTGGAATTTTTTTCTTCTCGAGGGATGCAAATTATTTTGTATAGCTAATGTACTGTTTTTGCTTACATTCTTGAATTACACGGGATGTAGGGTCGCCTGAAATGAGATAAAAAAAAACGGGAAATCACCACGCCCAAACCGGAAGTGATCAAAAAATTATGATAATATATTTTTAATTGTGTTGCGTATCTATCTATATCCTGTAAATTTCAGATCGATCCGAACATTAGAGCCCGAAAGTGTAACATAACCATCCAAAATTGCAAAATAGTCAGATTTCGGTGGGCTATAAAACCGGAAGTTATTATTTGTCATGCAATATCAGCACATCTATAGACAGCTGAGGTCAATGACATTCTACATCTCAAATGTCAAGGTCATTTAAGGTCAAGGTCACGAGATATAGAGTTTTAAATTTTCGAAAAATTCGAACGGGCATAAAAAAAATTCAAATTCGAAAATCAAAATTCTGTTCCCAACATTTTTTAGATAAAGTATCAAGGTTTCGATAAACACCAAAATCATAAAAATCGGTTAATAATTGGCGGACTTATTAAATTTTTAAGAAAATTTGCCATTTTTGAAAACTGCGCATGCGCAACATTCAATTTAATTTTTCTTCATCTCAGGGGATTACAATCATTTAGTATAGCTAAAATATACTGATTTTGTTTAGAATCTTGAATTACATCGGAAGCAGGGTCGCCCGACATGAGACGAAAAAACCGGAAGTCCCCACGCCCAAACCGGAAGTGATCAAAAAAATTTTTATGATGTAGTTTTAATTGCGCTGCCTATCTATCTATATCCTGTAAATTTCAGACCGATGCGACTATTAGGGCCCGAGCTAGCTTGAAATCTTATTTGCATATTATGCAATTAGCCACTTTCGGTTTAGCGAAAATTTCATGTTAGATATTCATTTTTGATTCC
>JAUJPP010000003.1:59116073-59136100 GCA_030562195.1 Nipponacmea schrenckii | reverse complement strand
GCAATCATTAAGGTTTGTGATGTAAAAATATCTGGGCTTAACCACGCCCACAAAGTCCATTGACTTGTTTTGGAAACTTCAACTGGAAATGTCAAAATTTGTGAATTGACCGTTTTATAGGAAAAATTCGCAATTTTTAAATGCCGATAAACCGAAAGTTTACATTTTGCTATAAAGCTTAATATGTCATTGGATAGAACGTATCACATATGTACAGGTATAAAGATCGCCAAAGGTCAACGTCACAATATACACCTTCGAAGTTTTTATAATTTTTAATCGTAATTAAATCAAAATCAAATCAAAAAATCAAAAATCAGTTTCCATATAAATTTCGGCAATCGGTTATAGATTCTATAAACATGTCCATCAAAATAACACATATTGACTGATCCTCCGAGACCCTATTTCGATTGAAAGAAAAATACACACAGTAATGTAAAATATCTGGGTTAAACCACGCCCACAAAGTCTAATGACTTGTTTTGATAGGTAGAGATACCTTATCTGGAAATGTCAAAATTTGTGTCTTGACCAAAAGATAAGAAATTAACACAATCAGACTTTATGACCTGTTGCATTTATATCTGTTTAATTAGAGTGTAATTTTATTCTTAAACTTTTCGCAATTTTTATTTATACATATTGATTTATATATTGCTTGAAAGCTGGGAATTTGCACATTATAAATCTGTTCGAATTTTGTTTTTAAGTTAAATAGAACTAAATATAAACTAGAACTGTGAACAGCTCCGAGCGTGGCAACTATGCGTTATCCCATGGATTTCGAACATTTTGAAACTTCTAACCTGCTAGCTTTCAATTCCGGTACTTTTCAGCCTCCAATTGTGGAACAAGCGTAACAATATTGTTAGATCTATAGACAGCTGATGTCAAGGCCATTCTATATGGAAAATTTCAAGGTCATTGAAGGTGAAGGTCACAAGATTTAGAATTTCAAATTTTTAAAAAATTCAAACGGGCATAAATAATAAATGACGGACTAATTAAATTTTTAAAAAAAATTTGCCATTCTCGGAAAAATGGCGCATGCGCAACTAGCAATTGGAATTTTTTTCTTCTCGGGGGGTACAAATTATTTTGTATAGCTAATATATACTGTTTTTGCTTACATTCTTGAATTAAACGGGGTGTAGGGTCGCCTGAAATGAGATAAAAAACCGGAAGTCCCCACGCCCAAACCGGAAGTGATCAAAAAATTTTGATGATATATTTTTAATTGTGTTGCGTATTTATCTATATCCTGTAAATTTCAGATCGATCCGAACATAAGAGCCCGAAAGTGTAATATAACCGTCCAAAATTGCAAAATAGTCAGATTTCGGTGGGCTATAAAACCGGAAGTTAATATTTGTCATGCAATATCAGCACATCTACAGACAGCTGAGGTCAAGGACATTCTACATCTCAAATGTCAAGGTCATTGAAGGTCAAGGTCACGAGATATAGAATTTTAAATTTTTGAAAAATTCGAACGGGCATAAAAAAAATTCAAATTCGAAAAACAAAATTCTGTTCCCAACATTTTTTAGATAAAGTATCAAGGTTTTGATAGACACCAAAATCATAAAAAACGGTCAATAATTGGCGGACTTATTAAATTTTTAAGAAAATTTGCCATTTTTGAAAACTGCGCATGCGCAACATTCAATTTAATTTTTCTTCATCTCAGGGGATTAAAATCATTTAGTATAGCTTAAATATACTGTTTTTGTTTAGATTCTTGAATTACATGGGAAGCAGGGTCGCCCGACATGAGACGAAAAAACAGGAAGTCCCCACGCCCAAACCGGAAGTGATCAAAAAATTTTGATGATGTAGTTTTAATTGCGCTGCCTATCTATCTATATCCTGTAAATTTCAGACCGATCCGACTATTAGGGCCCGAGCTAGCTTGAAATCTTATTTGCATATTATGCAATTAGCCACTTTCGGGTTAGCGAAAATATTATGTTAGATATTCATTTTTGATTCCAGCCCATATAATAACCATTGGTGAAAACAAAAATAGTCTATCTTTTTCCGTTTGGGCTAGCGAGCTTCCCAAAAAAAAAAAAAAAAAAAAAAAAAAAAAAAAAAAAAATAATCCGAACGAAAACAAAGCGTGACAAATTTTATTTGCCACGCAAAGAAATATGAATGTTAAAATCGCTTATTTTCTACTAGGCGTATTTTCATCAGTTTTCGGTCTATAGCTAAAATAAAGATATTGTTAGAAAACTGATAAAAATCACATCACAATAATGTCAATTAGAATGTTGCCAAGAGTCTTGTTCATGAGATATAACCATCTGAAGATACGAGAAATATGCAAATTACCAATTTTTGGATCCCTATTAATCCAAATGTTCTTTACTAAAATTAGAAATCGAGGTATCATATGAACCTTTAGCCAATGAAGATGATTGTGCAGAAAAATAAAGGATGCATATTAGTAAGTTAGTCCTCTTCGTTCCTTGCGGAGAATAGGGCTGCTACAGACGTTCTCCATCTCGCTCTGTTATGAGCTGTTCTTTTTGCTTCATTCCAGGTCTTGCCAATCCTTCCTAGCTCTCTCAGTCTTATTCTTTTCAAGCTATGTAAAGGTCTTCCCTTTTCTTCTATGCCCTTGGGGATTCCAGTCCAGTGCCTCTCTGGTGATGTTGTTTTGAGATCAAAAGGATGCATATGGTAGAGTTCAAAAGTTATGAACTCTCAGACGGAAGTCAGTTTTAAAAAATTTTTGCAGGACCTGGTCCAAAGACAAATTTGAAATTTAAAAATATGCCACTAGAGGACCTAGATAATTATCCAAATTATATTTTAAAACAAGTCTAAAAAAATAGGATTAAAAATGGCGGACGAGTAGTATTTTTCCAATAATTTGCATATTTCAAGATGGCGATCAAACGGTTAGGAATTTGCATATACGGCATACATACAAAATGAAGATATTGATGGTACTAATTCTGTGGAATAAAAAAATTGCAAGTTTGTGCAAAAATTTAATCCGAAAATTCCGATTTCTGTGATTTTCTACATTTTTTTGGGCATTTTCGGACGTTTCCGGCTAATTTCGGAAAATGTTCTATCGGAATCTTTAATGATAATTTTTTGTCTACTCATCTACCAATTTTTGTGAAAAAAAAAGACGTAAATTTAAAAAAAAAACACGTGCTTTTTCATAAATCACGCACAATTAATATAGAACTAAGAACAAAATTTTCAAATATTAAAAAGCGCAATTTTGATCAAAATATAAAGTGTTATACACCATTGGAAAGAATAAATTACGCGTAATAAGGACATAAAAAAAAATTTTTGACGTATGTAAATGAGGTCACGTGACAGAGCTCTTCGAAGTTAAAAAGTGCAATTTTCAAATGGCTGTAAAACCGGAAGTTGACTTTGCACAGCACAAATGAAGACATCAATGGATAGATCTCGACAAGGTCAACAACTTTTGTGCAGGTCACATGGTCACCAAAGGTCAAGGTCAAGATATATGAACGTTGGGAAAAATTAGGCACTGAGTGAAAAAAAAGAACCGGAAATGAAAGGTAAGCTAAATCGAAATTAAAAATTCGGCTTCCTAAGAATTGTTAGCAATCGATTGAAGATTACATATACATCAAAATTACAATTGTCCGATTAAACCCTAAGGCCCAATTTTTCACTTTACAAAAGTAAGTGGTTTAAAGGATATGTGAAAAGAAATATGAAAATCGTTGAATTTGATCAAAAGCATTTATTTTTAAAAGTAAACTAACATATCTATCAATTCCAACAAATTTTTTTTTTTCAAAAAACGTTTAGAGTAGAAAAAAAGGCTTTCAAAGTAGGCTTCTTTAGCATGAGTCGAACGTTAATGAGCTAGGCGATCACGTGACCGCATGACGTCAGAGATGCCCAACTAAAATAAAAACAAATGGAGAACTAAGCCTAGCTAATATTATTATAACCTTCGGGAGTTTAGCGCTTTAATTTCTGATCATATGTGGGCAATGGAGGATTTATCAGCTGGTATAGAGTCATTAGAAATTAAGCCATATCAATTCGAACCATTAAAACGCTCCATATCTGACGAAACTGCCAAGCTTTCAGACTCCCCCCAGTCGGATTCTTCCGATCCATCAGAACTTGACACAGATACGGAAGAAGAGGATGATCCCCGTCTTGGAAATACGACATGGTAGGCAAAAACTTTTCACAAACTCTTTTAAATTGGCTCTCAACAATAAAATTGATCGGAAGAGGCCTTTGCTGATTCAAATTCGTAGTAGGCCTATAGGTTCTTTTTTTTTATCTTCATTACGACAGTTGCCGTTCAGTGCAGTGGCTAAAAACCACGTCGTGGTAAATATAATTAGGCTAGGCCTTGTTGCGATTTTCATAAAATTTTGAAGTTAGAAGAGTACAGTCGGCATTTTCATGGGTTGATTTTGATCTTGAATATTTGTAAAGAGCCTTCAGAAGTACCAGAAATGTAGGCCTACGTAAATTGCATCAGGCATATTCGAAATTTCTCCTTTGGCTTTACTGCCTTTAAGATAATTTGAATAGGCCTACTAGGCTACCGTTTTCACACCTAGCTGGGACTTTTAAAATCAAATCATTGTAATATTGCAGTGGAAATCTCGACTAGGCTTATATAGCGGGATAATTGCTTTCGTTTGCAATCTGCGTGTGTGTGCTGTTGTGTGCTAATATAAAATGTTACGATTTTTTTTTTATATTTATTGACTATTCTAGGGTCTGAGATCCTTGTTCTATCGTTTCAATCGGATTCGTGTCTCCCGAATCTGCTACGCACTTTTTGCCTATTTCCTCCCTTACGAATAAATGTCAGCAACAAATATGCACATAAATCTATACTCCAACCCTTTATGGCCATTTTCATATAATAAAATGTGGTCTTACCTTCACACAGACCACCCAATATACATTTTTAAAAAATTCATTTTAACACACGCCATCAAAACTCGAAAATGATTTCACTGTACAACATTGACATAACGTGGAGCCTCGTTTTGATTTTCAATGGAAATCTGCATTCAGGCGTGATAGGGACACTTTTAAAATGGTAGTGGACGGTCGTTGTGAAGGTAAGACCAATTTTTATTATATGAAAATGGCCATAAAGGGTTGGAGTATAGATTTATGTGCATATTTGTTGCTGACATCCATTCGTAAGGGAGGAAATAGGCAAAAAGTGCGTAGCCGATTCGGGAGACATGAATCCGACTGAAACGATAGCCTAGCTAGAGCAAGAATCTCTGACCCTAGAATAGGCCTAGTCAATAGGCCTAAATATAAAAATTCGTAAAAAATTGACAATACTATGCCACAGATAACTCGGATTAACTTAGCCCATGTACGTTCCTTTTACTTTATAAGATCTAGGCCTACTCATTTCTTCTTCAGTTCAATCTTCAACATTCGTAGGTGTAAGTCAGAATTTTGAAACTCACCTGCAACCTTTGCCTCTTGGCAAAAGCCCCTCCACCTTTTCGACGATCGCCTCTTTTGTTTTTCTGGTCAATGCTGGCATGAGGCCTAAGTGGTTCACGAAAAATGGTTGGCACGGCACCTGCCTTGAGCTTTGGATTGGCGTTCACATATCCATATTGGGCTAGTAAGACTGGGTTCCGGTCATACGCATCGTCTGCAAAATGATCGGAACACAGCCTGGAATATTTAGTGGGGGAAAAATTCTTCCGCTTCAGTTTGACAATCCAAGTTTTCACAAGATGTTCATCTTTAGGAAAGCGGAACATATGAACACCAGAGCCCTTTCCTCCGCGATTATTACAGCCATAGGCCACACACTGCGGCATAACGTCAATGTAAACAATATGGCGGGTGAATTAGATTGGGCATCTCTGACGTCATTTACAAAAGGTCACGGAAACGACCTTTCATTTTTGCATATTTCAGACCTGTGTTTTTAAAAGGATTTTTAGCTATTTTAGAATTATTTCTAATTTTTTTTATTGGTTGCAATCGATAGATGAATGATTTTACTTTTCAAATAGGTGGTTTCAAGCCTTTTTTGAAAATCTCTTCACATATCCTTTAATGATGGCGACTGATCTGTTACTTCCGGTTCAATTTTTGTTAATTATAAAATCATTATGGGTTAATAGTAACTAATTGCAAAAAAAAAAAATTCCAATATCTTTAGAATTCCGGAAGTGAAAATTTGAAGTTTAGCGACGTATGACGCCGAAACCGGAAGTGATGTCGACATTTTGAAAACAGATTTTTCTTGACAAGAAAAATGTTTATCTAACTGCAAATTTTGATTTCGATCTAATCAAAATTGCAAAAGTTAGAAAAAGTGTTAAATTTTAAAATTCAAAAGTCAGCAACAAAAGTAAAAATTTCAAAATTTTTAAACTGCTATTATGTAAATCTAAGTTATAAGTAGTAAATAAAAAAAGTCCGAACCAGATTGGATAAAAAAAACGAGCCGTGAGTTAGTAAACAAAAATAAAATTTGTGACGTTCTACGTCATTTCCGGTAGAACAAAAATGCGTCATTTTACATTTAAACAACAACGAGCACTAGATTACGTTACAATATCACGCCAGATTGTGTAAGACATTTGCAGTTATGGCTGGGGAGCGTGACCAGAAAGAGACAAAAAAAAAAAAAATAGTCATTTCGAAAACAAAGCAGTGCGTTCGAAGAACGCACTGCAAATAGTCATTTCGAAAACAAAGCAGTGCGTTCGAAGAACGCACTGCAACTATCTCTGTCGTCGTCAGAAATATCGTCAATTCAATTAAGCAAATTATGTGAACCATTATGCGTCAATACTGTAACAGTTGTTAACAAATGTGATACTTGTAAACATAGGGTTAAACGCAAAAAATGTAACAAGCTGAGGTTTAACGACGAATGTGTCAAGTTATACAATACTTATCGAGCAGCGTTATCTCGCTTCAATAAAGCAAGAATTGAAATTAACAGAATAAATTTAGGCGAATATAGAACTAAATATAAACTAGAACTGTGAACAGTTCCGAGAGTGGCAAACAACCTCTATGGGTTCAATAAAAATATACTAATATTTTATTAGGTAATATTGTTACACCACAGTTCAAAGTTAATTGCATATTAATGAGAAAGTTTTTAAGGTTCCATCATAAAAATATTTAAGGTCAGAATTGTCAATAATATTTATTTTTGTGAATAAAACAAGAGGTTGAAATTTATCTACTATATGAAACATGGATAGATGTTGTTAGGTTAAAATAAAAACTACATAATCAGATATCAAGTTGTTCATTGTTGTATAACCCAATATTTAGCAATTGCAATTTCTGTTTACAAAATATTTTTAGGTTGTCGAAATACGTTCATAGATGTAAGCAATTTTAGTTTAAGTATTGTTGTTGTTAACTCTTCTTGTTAATGTTTTTTTTTTAATGGTCCGATTGAACGCGGCTCTTGCTCAAAGTTGACTGTTCATTATTTGTTATTTGAATACTCATTTGGAGGCACGATTCAAATATTTTCTTTCCCACCCTCCTCTCCCGATTTTGTTTCCGTTATGTATTCGAATGGTTTGATCAAGGATATTGTTAAAAAATAATCTGAATCCAATTATTGATTTGTAGTAATTGTATATAGTTAAGTTAAATCCTGTGTTTTTTTAATTACTAGTACTTATTTTTCTGAATTGCAAATCGTACTGTTTTTTTTTCAAATATATTAACATAGATTATCTATTAGAATACGCTTAATTTGATTATAAATAACGAGAAAATGTAAGTTTAAGGGTAGATTAATCATTATTATTACCGTATGGTTATTGTATAGCCTCATGGTAGCTATAATAAACAGGTATATGAGATATTTTGACATTGTGTGTCGGTATGTTTCTACTGATATAAACATGTACCACCTTCGGTAGTGTAAAACTGGACAAGTTGTTGGAAGCCAAATGTTTTAAAACAATTCTCTATAGACAGATGTCCTTCCAATATGTTTTGATTGAAATCTCCCATGATAATATAATCTGAACCAGATTCTTGTATTTCAACCAGTAATTTTGTAACATTGGTAGAAACAAATCTAATCTATAAACAGGAGGCCTGTAGATCACGATAACGTTAAGATTTTTTTCTGGGATATTAAAGGCAATATGCTCTATATTTAGAACTCCTAATTTCAAAATAGTATAATTCAGGTTTTCTTTAAGATATAGACCTACTCCGCCATGATCCTTTTGTTTTAAAAATTCAAAATCTTTATTGGTAGAATAGCTATTGCTTCGAGGATTATGATGAAAAGGAAAACCATTTAACTTTAGTTTTGCCGGTGTTATAGAATTATTTAGCCATGTCTCTGTTAAACAAATAATATTTCCTCCTAAAATTTTTGTGTGGTTTTGAAGATCCTTTATATGAATATTTAAACCTTGAACATTATGGAGAAATAGCCTTGTGAATTTTCAAAAAACTAAAACGGGTACCAAAAAAAATGTTGTCGATCATAATAGGCATATTCAGGGTCATTGAAGGTCAAGGTCATTTGATTTGGCCTTTTGAATTTTCAAAAAAATTCAATCAGGCATTAAAAAAATTTAAATTTGAAAATCAAAATTCTGTTCCCAACAAGTTTTAGATAAAGTAACAAGGTTTCGAAAAACACCAAAATCGGACAAAGCGGATAAAAATTTTGCTAAATGTTACCGTTCTGTGATGACACATAAAGTATCACTTCCGGTTTGGATTTTCTATTCTAAAAGGGTTCTAATTATGCCTGATAGTATATATGTATAGCTTTTGTACTGATTTCTTACATAAACCGGAAGCTGGGTGACCCAACGCGGTTCTAAAAACCGGAAGTTCTCACGCAAGAACCGGAAGTGGTAGACATTTTTTTATGATGCGGTTTTATTCCTATAGGTGACTTCTCTATATTCTGTAATTTTCAAAACGATCGGATAATTAGCAACAAAGTTATGCAATTATGCATATTATTATTATGCAATTACTAACTACTGATGCGTAAAAATTTTAGTTTTATATATTCATTTTCTATTCCAGTACGTATCTTATCGTATTTTTCAAACCAAATTTCTATACCATTTTCGAGTTGGGCTAGGGAGCTTCCCGAAAAAAAAAAGTCTAATGAAAACAAAGAGTGGCAAATTTCTAATTTGCCACTCAACTAGAACCGTGAACGGTATTGATGCAGTGCGTGTTCCTTTTTAACCGCTGTTAATATACATTGGTCGATAGATAGATTAATCTTGTGTAGTGGTAAAAAAGTACTAAGATGACTGTTCTGAAGTAGAGCAGATTCAGGGTTATATTCGGAGAGAATGGGCAAGTAACCAGCATAAGAGTAAAGCCAAGTGATATCGATCTACCCTAGCGTACAAATTTACATTTTGTTAGCAACTTTGGTCAGATAAAAGGTTAGCAAACAGCCAAGTTTTAGCAAATTGGACATTGATAATCGGTATCATCTTAGACTACTTTATTGTTGATAAAAATAAACGACTGGTCACTTAATAAATTACATACAAATTACAAAAAGACAAACAAATCATTCAAAAAAGGTATTTTGTTAACATTGACAACATTATACGATTAATAAAATATTTAAGAGTCTGATAAATTAACTTATTTTGATAATTTCTAATAACTTCAGAAGTTGTGTCGACGTGGGATTCACATATAAACTTTGAAAATATGAAAAAAAGTTTAGTAGGGCTTATTTGTAATACAAATTGAGACACATTGATTCATAAATATAAATCAGACATTACAAGATATGCACTTACGACGAAATATATAACGAGATTTTTCTTGATCAAAAATAATAGGTACCGTAATATCATCTATCGAAAACAAAACAAGGTACCGGTAGTCATGATGTAAAGTTTTGGCCATTTCTGAAATTATTAACCGGAAATGATAAAAAATAATCCAAAAGAATCCAACCTTAGAATTTTGTTTAAACTGACTAAAGACTCCATAGATATCAAAATTATGCTAATCAGATGATGACTTGGTGAATTATATTTATTTCAAGAAAATTTGTTGATGTCAAGATGACGTCTTTTTAATCTTACTTCCGGATCCGTTTTTATCACAACAACAATGATGACATCAATAGATAGGTCTCGACAAGGGAAATAACTTTTGATAAAGAAAAAGCTAAATCGAAATTCAAAATTCGGCTTCCTGAGAATTGTTAGCAATCAATTGATGATTACATAGACATCAAAAAAGTCAGGATGAACTTCATCATATTTTATTATGTCCATCTAACCAACTTCTTAGGGAAAATATATTACTTGTTATTACTGGAACAACCCGAGCATGTACAAACTTATTATACTGTTTACATCAAATAATATCAAAACGTTAGCAAGATTAGGAAAATTCCGTGAAAGTTCAATATAATCAAGCTCGAAAAATTTGTCCATCTTCCGCCATCTTGAATTTTGTATTATGCATTATTGTATGTATACATACTTATATGCCAAAAGGCGTTTGGTAATAAATAATATCAAAAAGGGTTTCTAAACTGGCAGATAGGACACTAAGCCTTTAAAAGACTTTAATTTTGTTATCCAAATATATTTTTTGTTAATAAATACACTGATATTTCCTTGTCACCTAATCGCAAAAGAAAGGTTAACCAAGAATGAAACGAGTTTAACCACCTTTTTGTCTTAATAATACTAATAATAATAATTACCTAAATGTTTCTCTGAACTGACTTGTTCGATTACCTTGCCATCTAGTATAACTTATCTAGTATCTAGTATAACCTCTTTAACAACATTTGGATAATTTGCTTGATATCTCTATAAGTTGCAATGATGCCTGTCTACTAGGCGTAATGAAAGTTACGTCGTCTGCATCGCTATCGCTCCTACATTACACTTCCAATTTTGTAACTCAAGTTGCTTTTCTTACACCTTTTCAGCAATTCATCAATGTAGATGGTAAATAATATTGGCGACAGGACACCTCCCTGCTTAACAACATTTGAAACAATGAATGACTGGGTCGTGTAATTCCCCCATCTGATACGTAGTTTTTGATTAATGTACATAAGCAAAAGAAATCTGGTAATTACAGGGCATAATCCTTTTTTTCAAAAGCAGGTTAAATAATTTTTTTTTAATCTGTTGGGAAATAATTATTTAGGGACTTACTATTTAATTGCATGGTGGTTGAAAGCTGGGAAGTAGGTTGCATCGATGTTGTTTCAGCTAATGAAGGTGAAGTTGTGACTGTGAAAACAAGCGAAGCTTTTAATAGTATATTACCACATATAATAAAGCATAGTTTATCATGCAAATTACAGTCCCTTTATTTCTATGTATTACGTTTAGGAATTCCTTCCCAAATGTACTACTGATTTGATCGCATTGAGAAACTATGAGAAAAAGTTGCTAAAAACACATTTAAGGACTTTTGAGAACATATAACAGTATGTTATACAACCTGTCAATAATTAACTGATTGGATTTCGGGGAAGGGAGGGATTGATTCTCCCAGATGTACAGGCCCATGGGTGGAACAAATACTTAATTAAGACCTATATACTGTTATTTTCATATCCATAAAGGCAACCATACACTGCCAAGAATATTGCAACTATAAGTTTTAAATCAACATACATACACTTGGTTAAATTAATAGATAAAAAAAATCTCATATCTACATACCCACATTGCTAGTTTCACCAACGTCTGGCTCTAGTTTAAAATAAAATTTATTAAAAATAAATAATAAAACCATATATATCTTTAGAACTATCAAATGAATTGTAGCCTACGTGAGCATTGATAAGTAATTACTAAAGTATTTAAGCGAATACATTACATAGATCATACATACAGCATACTTTCGATGTTTTATTTTTGAAAAATTTCAGTCGATATCGATTAGTAAGTGTGGTATACCCTGTATGATGCAAACAAAGATCTTACCCGTTGCTGTAGAAAATATTGGAAAAGTTGTGCCTAAAAATCAAAATGAAAGTTATAACCCTATTATTGGATACTGACAATTATTTGAGTTGATCTGCCGCCATCCTTATTGAACGTTTTCCGTAAGGTTACATCATCTAACCTAGCAATGAATGTTATATTATAGGCTTGACAGTTATAATATATTTTTGATTATATGCAATGTATTGAATACTGAAATCTGTTGGGAAATAATTATTTAGGGACTTACTATTTAATTGTATGGTGGTTGAAGGCTGGGAAGTAGGTTGAATCGATGTTGTCCCAGTTGATGCAGGTGAAGTTTTGACTGCGAAAACAAGCGAAGCTTTTAATAGTATATTACCACATATAATAAAGCATAGTTTATCATGCAAATTTCAGTCCCTTTATTTCTACGTATTACGTTTAGGAATTCCTTCCCAAATTAACTACTGATTTGATCGCATTGAGAAACTATGAGGAAAAGTTGCTAAAAACACATTTAAGGACTTTTGAGAACATATAACAGTATGTTATTCAACCTGTCAATATTTAACTGATTGGATTTCGGGGAAGGGAGGGATTGATTCTCCCAGATGTACAGGCCCATGGGTGGAACAAATACTTAATTAAGAAATTTGGATGAAGGGTCTGGATCTGCTGGATATATATATTTTTTTTTTTTTTTTGCGCTGGTCTTCAATTAGAAAAATGATCACTGACCCAATGCGCGAGGGGTGTAGTATCTAAGATAAAGATCGTTTTTAGTTTAATATGAACAAGATTGTCATTTAAGTGCTGTTTTTTTTTTAATACGCCACTATCATTTTCTGCTTATAGACATGGGGGAATTTCTCTTGAAGACCTGTATAATGGGCATGAACTATTTTGCTTGCTTTATTACTAGCTGTGGTAACGGGACGACAAAGGGATATAGGACTCAGACCACAACAACATTTTATGCTAATGATTGTTTACGAATTTAGTCCGAGCTACGAATTTCGTGAGAGCTATTTTAAGAGGCCCTCCTTCTCCCTTCCTTTTGGGCTTTTTGTATGTCCATTTTCGACTAATTTTTGGTCTAGATTTGGAATTTGATGTCTGAAATTGCATTTTCTTTCTGAATTTCTAAGATAATGAGAAATTTAATTGGCTGAAGGTTATTTCTTATAATGCTGGTTTTTTGTGCACTGACAGTCAAGCGGATGTTGATAAAATGTAGTGGTTTACTTTCATTTTGTTTAGTTAAAAATTTTCATGGTCATGCTATATCGAAATTTTGTACAGAAACCAAGTAATGGCCAGGCTTCCATGTGACATATAGAAAAGTTTCAACGAGATTTCTGGAAAAAGTTATGGAAGGTTTAATTTCGTGATTTAACATTGAAACAGATGGCAAATGAATTGGTGGACAGAGTCCTGCTATGCCTGCATAATGGTGAACATCAAGTCCTATATGACTTGCTGCATTTAATGCCTCAATCAAATGGGCTTTCCTAGATTGACGGAATTTGGTAGTATCACCTTCCGGCAGGTCGATTTAGATGCGCTTAATAGGGGTAAGGTTTGAGATCAAGTGAATGGCCGTCAAGATTGTAATGATAACTAGAGATAAAACGAATAAAACTACTATCACACTATTAAAAATAATCATAAGAGAGTCATAGGTTTCTATAATGAGAATTTAAAGTGTGGAACAAATTCATATTAATCACTCAATTACGTCATAATTTATACTAATCACTCAATTACGTCAGAATTTATACTATAAGCAGCTATACAATATCATCACACTGTAAAAAAAAAATAGTTCCATTCCCTAGACTTAGTGCTAGGATGTCAGAGTCTTTAGTTCTAACGTTGTGTCTATGATGTTTATGACGAATCAGATAACATAGTAACAATGTGATTCGTTTGATTTCGTACATATTTAACTTGAGCATATGAAATGGATAAGTTCGAGCACAACTAAATGTAATTTGTAACACAAAGACCTGCTTTACAGTAGTTCTATCTACAAACACATCTTTTCAAAATTAATAAAAAATCAGAGGTAAGTAGCTCAAGTGATACGAAATCTGATATAAAATGTAATATTACCTTTAGTAACACAATCATATTGTATTTTGCTGTAAGCACTGGTAGTTCCACCACATAATCTACCAGAAGTCTCACGAAATCCAGATACAGTACACTTTTCTTTTCTACTACAACTTCTTAATACTTGTCTATTCTCATCAGATGTAAATGGTATAAAACAATCACCAAGTTCTTCATTACAACATGTTATATTATTACAGTCAACAATAGCAATATCATTACATCCTGGTCTATATCCATATGTTGTATTTATTATCTGTATAACTAGAGGACTGGTACAAGATAATCTGTGTGTTATACATGGTGGACCTTGTGATCCAAAACATACTGTACTTGTATTGGTACAACCTGAAACAAATTAACAATTGATTTAAATGACAATGATGGTATGTGTCAGCTTTTTAGCTCACATAACGTTTTAATTACCCAGAATATACGATTACACTCATTTATCAATTTGATTTAATAGATTGTACAGGGGTTTTCCAAAATTTGCTTATATTCAACTGATCAAATTTCTTGTCTGATTTTGATGACGTCACTAATAGAAAAACTCACTTTTCTATGTTAAGTGATGTCATGAATCACTTTCTTTTAGTTGAATAACAGAATTAGGAACAACAAAATAGGTAAAAAAAAATTTTGGAATGTTAAACCACCCTTGACTTACTACAGTTTAGTTAGTAAAAAATGTCACAGCGGCCTAGGATTAATAGATAAAAAGTTGAAATCTTATTCTCTATGTTTAAATACTCTATTAAATTTGTTCATGTCAATTTACAATCTGTAGTGTACTAGTAATGTTTAATGCAATATGTTCTTCATACATATAACTATGGTAATATCTCAGCCATGATTTGTTTAAGATGAGAAATATTTACGGAATTAACCCCTTATTAAAACAAAATAGCAGAAAAGATACTTCCACTATACATGATCTGTCAATACAAACCTTATTTTACAATCATCTCATTCAACATAAAAACTAATTATTACAAAATGATATGTTTGTATTAAAGTAATGATGTTACAGATATAAATCATAATGTAATTGTACAATGTTTTAAAGGGATAACAGGTCTTAGAATGAACATAAAATTTAAAAATTTTAAGTTTGGCCAATAAGAGCTCTATTATTCATCAGTAAATATACCTGTTGCTATAAATAACATAAGAAAATAAAAAATATCTAGGAAAGTTCACTGATGAATATATACTCATTGACCATTCTTGAGAACTAAAATCTCATGTTCGTGCTAGGACAGCAGAATACCCTTAATATAATTAAAATATTGCCATTAGACTGACGTGAAATTATGAATACTCAAGAACATAATATGTAATGATATTGAAAAATTATGTATTATTAATAATGTTCATGTTCCTCAATTTTGGAAAGATATAGTTGTTCAGTGTTTGTTCTTTTAAGAAGGAAAAGCAAAAAAAAAAATAATAATAATAAATTTTTTTTTATAATTTAGTTACATTTAATATCTTCAGATAAATCGCACCCTGTTTTTTTACGTTTTATAACTCACCAATTAAGGTAACTTGGATCAACAAAATGATGATGAAAATAATCAATCCTTTAGTAAAAACTAGTGGTTTGTTGAAAATGTTATTCACCAAGCTAACCATACTGTAACATACATATAAACTTATAATATAATTTGCTAATCTATCACTTGATCTGAAATATATAGCATTAAATTCCCCATTTTAACAATAATAGTCTAAATGATAAAATGCAACTTAAGGTAACCGTTAACTTTTGTGAACCAACTTCAAGCCAGTATGAATACAGGTAAGTTTGCGGACATTATGTTTATATATTTTACTTTTCGTGTAAGCAATATCATAATTTGAACTATAAACACTGATTTATAATTTCATTTACATTAAAATATTCTTTCTTTAGAACGTGTTTGAATGAAAATTGATTAACTAGTGATGTGTTCGGACGGGATTTCTGTATTAAAAAAGATAATGAGAAAAGTGCACCAGAATTCAACTAAAATATAAAACATTCCTACTCAATTGTATTGTAGTCACAGGAAGGTATTTATCAATGTATTAAAATTAAATAAAATGTTATACTTCCTCTATTCACTATAATATTAATTGGTTACGTTGATATGCAATAATGATAACATTATTTGCTTCCGGTGGCGACACGGTCATGTCAAGTCGGGGTTAAGATCGTGCTCTCCACTTAGCGACGCCATGTTGACAAAACATTAAACTTCAAGCAATGGACAAAGACAGCTTAGGAGAACCAAATAAACAACAATCAGACAATAAAATAACTTCCTACTACGAATTAAGAAGCAGTCAAACGATCAATACAGCTACTAATATCGGTGAGATACCTTCCTTATTCCAAAATACGGCCGAGGAAAACACATTGACGACACCGATCAAAAGCAAGAAATCAAAAGCCAGAACTAAATCGACGACTGCTCCACCTAATACTATGGAAGGGCAAAGCAGTCATAATTAAATTCAATGCACATTTGTCTAAGTCAGTTGTAATATGTTGTATAACAAATGTTTCATGTGAAGATTCCATTTACGAAGCACATTATTTGTATACATTGAAACAATAACACGTGTTATTTCCCAAAATACAATTTCTACATGCTATTTGCACTAGTACAAAAACCAAAATACGTAAGACTAATGGCAAAACGCAAATTTAGTGATAGTCATTTCACCCCATACTTAGAAATTTATACATTTCTAAAAAGACAAAAAACAAAATGACACGAAACGTCTTGAGCTTTACACTTTTAATTTTACAAATGCACGATGCGTCTTCTCTTGTGTTTTTTCACTTTTGTCATTTCGCTTTTGTCATATCTTTATTTTTACGACCATCACGTGCCTGTCACGTGGTTTAAAATATTAGAGAATGTAAAATAATTACTCCCGATCCAAGGGCAGGCAACTCACAAGGAAGCTTTCCGAATGTTAGAATTATAGACATGACGGAAAACTTTAACAAAGCTGCAGAATTATTGCGACAAGCAGCTGCTGAATTGGCATCAACTAGCAACAGTGCAGAATCATCGCTATTGGCATCGACTGAAGATCAACATAGGCCAAGTATTCAACATGAAGTTCGGCGAATATTCTCGCCTTATTCGTTTTCAGGCAACCGGGCTGCGAGTGGAAGAAATTCTTCTAGTTCAAGCTCCTCAAGATGGAATTTTAATAGATCAAGATTTGTCAGATCGAACTCTTTCAGGTAACCCGTAGTTTTGAACTGCTTCTTTAAAAGCTCTTAATACAGAACAAGCTTTGTTATCGGTGCTGACTTTTAGATAAACTGGCAAACGAGAGTATCCATCAATCCCTCCATGGATCACAAATCGCCATCTGGAATATAAAACTAAAACTGGAGATTTCTAGAATTTATTAAATCATCTGATTTATTCCACTCTCTACATGATAGTTTCTGCACTAAAAGTTCATTAATAATTTTTAACACAATTACACAAAATGAATTAATGTTCCATGTTCATTTTTAAGAACCTATGGCATATTTTCATATGTTAAAATTGAATCATCAACTTGGACTTAATTCAATGGTTAATAATCTGGTGCTCGGTTGTCAAATGGGGGACATTTAAATCGATATAAACTATTACAAACTGAGTTAAATAGTGTACAAACACAAGTTAAATCAGGGAAAAACATACACTGTCTTTGAGTATAATTTTATCTCCAATTTAAATGACAAAAACAAGTCACCGATCTGACTGGTGATCAATAATCTATTACTAAGTGTTTGTGAATAAAATGCATCTGAGCACCGTAAAATCCTAATGAAATGACATTGCCTAATCACTTTTAAGGTGGTATAAGAAACTAGTTTTACCTGATGAGCTTATGGTTGCCATCAATATGCCACAGGGCTTGGGGTCCTTTCACGTGGTAACCCCGACGATGAATTCTGTGAGTCTGTATGAATAATCGTCGATATAAAACTCCTTCAGGGTCAGCTTCTTTCATGGCCCTTCTAACTCTCCACTCTTGAACTGTGTGTCCTTTAGTTTTCAGGAGGCTTATCATACTCCTGTATCCTAGGCAAGGGTACTCTTTGGAGAGGTTAGAAACAAGCTCTATCAAGTTATTGTCTGATATAAGGCTAAAAGTGTCACAAGCCCTTAAGTGAAATTTCTTCAGTCTTCTACGGATGGTTGATTCACTTATATTTAATAAAACTGAAATATCTTTTACTTTAAAGTCATTTGTTACATAAAACTCGAAAATACTTTCTGGTACATCATACGCTGGTCTACCAACAAGTCCATTTTTGAAGATAGGGGGAAGGGTCATATTCACACTTTCACTATCATCTTCATTTCGATATGATGTCGTCGAAACATTTAATGAAACGTATGCCTGTTCTATGCAACTTAAAACGTTTGACATGTCATGAAACACTTCAAGTTCTGAAACCATTTCCATTACACATTCCAGCTGAAATGCCAAATATTCGTCAGAGGTCCTACCGGAATGACTGTCGGCAAAGGAAGCTAGATTACAAAGCTTACGGCGAATCATCTCCTTCATTTCGAGTATATTTAAATTTTCTCCCATTTCGAAAAAAGATAAATAATTCTAACATCCGGAAAGCTTCCTTGTGAGTTGCCTGCCCTTGGATCGGGAGTAATTATTTTACATTCTCTAATATTTTAAACCACGTGACAGGCACGTGATGGTCGTAAAAATAAAGATATGACAAAAGCGAAATGACAAAAGTGAAAAAACAAAAGAGAAGACGCATCGTGCATTTGTAAAATTAAAAGTGTAAAACTCAAGACGTTTCGTGTCATTTTGTTTTTTGTCTTTCTAGAAATGTATAAATATCTAAGTATGAGGTGAAATGACTATCACTAAATTTGCGTTTTGCCATTAGTCTTACGTATTTTGGTTTTTGTACTAGTGCAAATAGCATGTAGAAATTGTATTTTGGGAAATAACACGTGTTATTGTTTCAATGTATACAAATAATGTGCTTCGTAAATGGAATCTTCACATGAAACATTTGTTATACAACATATTACAACTGACTTAGACAAATGTGCATTGAATTTAATTATGACTGCTTTGCCCTTCCATATAATACAGTGTCACATAAATCTACACAGGTCACACTTGAAGATCTTAAAAGTCTAATTTTGACTCAAACAAAACATTTAGACGACAGGTTAACCTCAAAAATAGACTCTGTGAACACAACACTAAGCAGCATCAAATTAGATATGGAGCTTGTTAAAAGTGAGATAAATACCACAAACTCTGAAGTGAGAGAACTAAAAGCATCATTAGAATTTCAGGATGAGAGAATAACAGACATTGAAAAGACACAAACTGTACCTGCAATAAATGACCTGAAAAACAGAATATCTCAACTAGAAAGCAAGCTACTGGAAACCGAATTCAGAAGTAGAAAGTACAATATCCTAATATACGGCATCAAAAAGAGTGATAATGAAAACACAGAAACTGTGGTAAGAAATTTCCTTATCAATGACCTTAAACTGGTTGATACATATGTGAGATCCATCATTATCAGGAACTGTCATAGGATACCTATAAACCCTGAATCTAGCCTAAATAATGGTAGACCAGAGTCCATAATTGTAAAACTGTCTAAATTCTTTGATCGTAATTCCATCCTTAATCAAGGCAGATCAATAAGACTGCCACCTGGTATGTCTGTGCGTACAGATCTCCCACCAATACTCAAAACGAAAAGAGCTAAACTCTCCTCTATTGCCTACCACCTTAGGAAAGATCAAAATATTTATACAAGGATCAAAGAGACTGTAAAAGATGTGTATCTGGAAACGCGCACCAACAAAGATACTCCATGGAGACTATACACCGTCCAAGAGTAACTTCCCCTTAAAATCAGTATTGAATTAACCATGTACTTCTTTTACAGAT